>WYDI02011153.1:0-37403 GCA_009867235.2 Psittacus erithacus
TGGTGGTAGCAGCAGTGGTTTGTGTTATACCTTAGTTACTGGACTGCTCTCATCTCAACCCATGGGAGTTACATTCTTTGATTCTCCTCCCCATCCCTATGGAAGTGGGGGGAGGAAGGGGGGGGAGTGAGCGAACGGCGGCGTAGTTCTTGTTGCCGGCTGGGTTTAAACCAGGACACAGTGTAACCACAGCTCCTTAACGCTTGAATTGACATGAGCTAGATTAATTAAAAACGCTAGTGAAAATAATTTGCTTACTTAACGCATCAAAACCAGATGAGAAGTTGAATATTTAACCCGCACGTAGACTGGTGTTTCATAACTCACCCGACATTATGAGGAGCTACTTGTGAAAATAAATTATCACCTGAAAAGTTACGCAAATCACAGAATAACAGCATAAACCAGCTGTTTGTTTCAACAGGGTTCCAATCTTATCCCTTCTCAGGTTGAAACACACGCCTCAGTATTTTGCAGTAAGCACACCGTCAAATCGTAACTACCATTCAACACTTGGATTTCACCACAGCAAAATTTATCACTGAATATAACTGATTTTTGACCATTTCTATAAAGCCACCTGGCTGTAGTATAAGCTCATAATAAAAAAAGCCAGCAGTGAAACACAAACAACTCTCCTACCTTGATAAAAGCCTCAGTTCCCCTGTGCTTCAAAGCGTAAATTCTCTCTCAACCATTTCCAAAGACAAATGCTGCTACAACGTAAAACTGCACTGCACACTGAAAGCAATGGTCAGATATGACTGACCTTGATTCTGGCACAGCATACTCAAATGCTGACCAACACACAGACAAAATCTAAAAAAGCAGCAATCTGTTACCCAGTGTTGTACAAAATACAGTGTCAATGATTGGCAGCACATCCATGGGATACAAGATGTGCAAAGTCATGATCAACACCTAACACTCCCATTGATATTGATGAGGACTCCTGTAGCACCAACAGCCCCACTGCCTTACAGATGAGAGCATAGGAGAAGAGAACAGCCTGGACACTGCTGGGAAGCTGGATAAGCTTCTGTGCTTTCACTAAGGTTAAAGCTTCAGCAACAGCAGCAATTATCTGTGAAATGCTTCATTTTCAACAAATTATCATCTTTCTTGCACATCTCCCAGATTCTCTGAGAGCCATTTAAGGCCTGTGAGGTGCACAGAAGATCAAAAATCAAATGGTCAAACATCATCTTTTATTAGCTGGCCATAGAAGAACTACATCTCTCTCTCACACACACACTCCTTGCATACTAATGGCAATATAACATCATCCAACTTTGTTTTGTCATTTTTCTGCAAAACTCAGTAAGTTAAACATGCTTATATCTCCCTTTCGAAATATCTTGCTGAAGGCTAAAGCTCATGTTTATTTGTGCAAACAGGAGATACACCTCCCCACAACTGAAAAACATGTTTGTGGTTCAAACAAATGCATTAGTAACAAGAAAAGCGCAATTGGCTGATAAATGGAATATTCCACGTAACTCCTTTAATTACTAAATACATTTTGATCAGAGAAGGAGGCATTAAATGGCTATAATGGCAAAAGATGAACCATATGGTATTTTTTCTGTCCTGCACAGTGGCTAAGTTCATGATTCTAAAGAAAATTTCAATCACTGTTTTGGCAAACAGCAAGGGCTGTAAATCTAATTCCATGTGGCTTCTGCAGTGCTACGGAGGATTACATTGAGTGCACAGATCAAGTTCCTTCAGCATCCTCATTACATGATAAACTAGATTTTGGTCAAATTTCCTTTAAAATCATCATGTCTAAACCAGCACATGGGCGAAAGTCCAGCACAGTGTTTGGGCCTAATGACTTAAATTCGGTGTTTGGGTTTGTTTATTTGTGTTGCTCTGTTTGTTTTGGTTTTGGGATGTTTGTTGTTTTGGGATTCTGTGGTTTGCTGTTTTGGGATTTTTTAATGTGCTTGTGTTTTGAGGGGGTTTTTTGGTTGGTTTGTTTTTAGGAGACCCCAGGAAGACAGAAACCCTCAGTAGCTATAACAATGCAATGCCCCTCTCCAAACCCCACATCCTCTTCTCCTGTCCGTTCGGTCCCATCCATCACAGCCACCCATGACCAAGACCAACAAAAAAAAAAAAGTGAGAAGCAGCTTTACTGCCCTCCAAACAAAACTACGAAGCAGCAAAAGCAGTAACAAGAAACTGCCTTTCTACCTCAAAAATACTCCTCAAAAAAAGGAACACATTACAGGGCACTCTCACAGGAGCTGTGTAAGGGAGCAAGACACAAAAATCCATCTGAACCATGGGAAAACACACAGGCTTGACCAGTGTCTGCTAAGAAGGGCATATAGACTTAAATGCAAATACCAGTGGAGGCCCACAGTCACCACACCACTGACTTGTGGACTCAAACAAATACCACAAAATTGTCTGAAAGACCAGAAGCGGAGACGTCCAAGCACTAAAGACCTCACCCTGTCAAGAGAAAGAATTTGATTCTTCCCACACTGAAGTCAAGTGCGCAGCTTTCCCCTGTAAACATCCCTAAGTAGCTCAGCATCCAGCTTTACCTGCACCCCTACAAACACAACACAAGGAACACGACTTCCAAAAATCACACCGGCATTTACAGAACTCCTGATCTCTCTCCCGGCAGCCTTGGGCGTACATAAACAATACTGTGCGGCTGTTTACATATCAACAATACTAAAATCAAGCTTAGCATTTGTCTTTGATGCGAGATCCCAGGAAGATTTGCACTCAAACATATAACAAAAAGTTTACTTCCAGTAAGGATCTTCAGCTCAACAAAATCAAACTGAGGCACATAGGAAGCATTGCTGTACTGCAAATGTACAGAAGAAAATCTTTAGTGGAAACATGCCACTGTACTTCCAATGTATTTTCAGTTTTCATAGGACTTCATAGTTCTTACTTTACCACTGAAACATGGTCACAGAAGTTTACCACAGCCTGACAGAATCACTCATTGGATAAGGAATCCTTTTAGACTGAAGCAATAATAGTGAAGAGATGCACACTGTCTGACCCAAAGGCTCGACTATACAACTCCAGTATACTGTGTAACTCCTGCATAAGGCAACTCACTCAGGCCTTGCCTTAATGCAGTCGAGCTGTCCCAAGACACACAGCATTATTAGACAGAGTAGTAATAGGTTAGATTTCTTAATTAAGCCCAGCAGTAAATTAACAAATCTGAGACTATAAATTTAACAGCAGCAGCTGCTACTGATGCTAATGCAAAACTTTGATTTGGTAACAAAAAGGGAAAATCTGGGCAAAGAATGGCCACTGTCAAACAGTCCAAGGGCAACTATTTTTGCAAGACAAGTGATAGTTTAATGCACTGGTCACAGTGAGTTTTGTGGTGAAACAAACTGCAATCTAATTCTTTGCTGCAAAACAAGAGCTTGATTTGATTTTAGGAGAGTTTCTCTCTAATTCCCTGTTATAATTTTGTCACTGTAAGCTTAGGTTTTGCTACAGGGCCAACGAGTTTAATTTTCAAATCAATCCTTGATTTACACAACGCCCTGACTGACGAGTGTGTAATGTGTAAATGGTAGGTCCCCAGGCATGCCTGTTATACAAACATATATAATTGGAAAAACATCTACCCAGCTCACTTCTACACACACAGATCCTGAGGTTTAAAAATAACAATTACAGAAAGCCCTCAGCCACCTGCATAAGGAGAAAGCAGTGCTGAAAATTCAAGAGCACAGAAAATACGAAGCACCTGGCACAGCAAACACACACCAGTAAACAAGCAAATCTCAGTTGTAAGCTTGATTTTTAGACTACCCATAAAGCCACCTAGGTATCCGAAGGTATATGTTAAAAAACAAGTCACTCCGCATAAGTTACAGAAAGCATAACAAGATTTCTGCTAAGAGTTATCTCTTGCAAGAGATGTTAAATTGTTTAAAAATTATTCAGTTTATGGCTCCACTGAAATTTATTTGAAAGCCACCAGAGGCACATCGATTTTGCCACAAGATGCTCTTACTAGAGCGCCCTGTGGGCATAGCACTCCACATGTAACACTACCCATGTTATTTAAAGCCATATTACACAGGTGCCCCACACATTTCAGGTTTGAGAACCTGAAATACAATGCCATCTGAAGGCCTCAAAGGTGTATTCTTGGAGAAAGGACTAAAGGCAGCAGCAATCCTTCGGTGGCCAACACTGCCGATGGGACCTCACGGTGAGCGCTGCAGCAAAGAACTCCCCTCGCAGCTCTTTCACTCAGGTAGACCAACGGCATAGGACAACCCCATCCACAATCCTTTGAAAATGTCAAATTCAACAGCATGAGGAAATGACTTTTTGAACCAGCAGATGAGAACTCAGGGGACTTAAATTAACAACACAGCACAACATTTTACCAAGTAATAGCACTATATTTTTTTCTTTTATGGAGCACTGCTCAGGGCAATATTTAATCTCTTGAGTTTAATGAACTTTTAAACCTACTCAATAAATACTCAAGGCCATGACAAGTACAATCATAAGATAAATTCAGCCCTACTCCAGTAGACTATATCACTTGTTATTTAAAAATGTTAATTTTAATGTACTAGGGGACTTTATTTCTATAAAATAAGGTGTCAAGGTTTCTAAATTCATATCACAATGGTTAGCTTTCATTAAAGATGTTTAACTATGTTGTCATTTTTAATAAAAATACATGGTGAGCCCTTCTTTCTAGGCTAATAATAGAACTTTGGATAAATAGCGCTATCTATAAAACATTCCCGCTCTCACCAAGGTTTCCTTTAAGTTGCTATGGAGGTTAAGATTTCAGGAAATTATTTAATGAATTGAATTTTCTCGTCGCTAAAGAATTTGTGACGGACCTCAAAGCGAAGACCTAGCTAATTACTGCGTATTAATGCATTATGCATATAAAATAACACAGCTAGAATAAACAAGTAGATGCAGCATTTACAGGAACACTCAAGTTACATTCACAAATACACAGAATTCATATTTTGAATGCAATAAAAAAAATAATCAAGTAGCTGAACTGGACCCTGACACATGTACACTGAACATACCCAATTATTTCATGGCTTTGGATGGATTGAAGGCTCCAGCAGTGAGCCAAAATCACTGTCACAGCGCAGTCAACAGGAATTTGCCACTGTCTTCAGTGGGCCCACATCCGTTTCTGACACCATTTATGCAAGCAGAGCCACTCTCACAGTACTACCACTCACAAATAAGACCTGTAAGTCTAATTATTCCTGTTAGCATTCATCCAGAACAAATGCATCAAGAGAATGCAAAAACTGCAAAGTCAAGTAGTCAAAAGGTAGGAGGCAATAAACCATATTACCAATATGGGCTGTCAATTACCTCTACTTTCAAAGCATTTTTAGTTAGCACTGTAAAGAGTATCCACCTGCAGTTGTTCATGAGCAGCACTCAATTCTCTGTCTACACCATCACCTGAGATCAAGACGGCATATCAGAGGGAACGGCCTCGAAGCATGAGGTGGTCAGTGGCATGACAACAGAACTCAATGTATACAGGTTACCACATTGTCACACACACCCCCCCTGGTTTAGGCAGCACATCCAAGGAGACCATCCACGTTGCCTTCATAAGTACATAGTTCCTTAAATGCTATCAGAATCGACGACATTTTTGTATATATGCTCAAGTTATCAGACATGAAGTACTAAGTAGTCTTCCCATTTATTTTTCATTACCTCCTTGAAAAATGGAGAAAATCAACTGCTGCAATTCTCTTTGAAATACGTTTCTGAAAATCTGTATATTGATTTAACCTCTTTCGTGCCACATTTCTTTCCATTCCCAGAAGCATGCCTTAGTAAAACATCCCTAATAGCTTCAAACAGCAGCCCGGATATACTGTGAGAGTAATGCAAGGATCCTTCTTGTGAGAAGTATCTAACTCCATGGGTACCAAATAACATTCTGCTTGCTTTAGCTCTGCATCTATAAGAAACATCATATTTCACCTTTCGCTGTAGTGAAACTTACTAAGCTCACCCCCAAAAAAAATGAAGGAAAAAATGTTTAAAGCCAGTATGTATTTTTTTTCTATACAAAATATCTGAAAAACACCTAACTACATAAATACACTGCCCTGCACTGGAAAGGCGATGCATGGCATCTCTCAAGCTATACACATCACTGGTACTGAAAGCATCTATGAAAAGCACTCAGGGTTACAGAGAACTCATTTCACTGCTTCCTAAATTTCTCCTTAGTCTGATAAAGAGGTTTAACTATTTCTATGGGATACAGGAGGTTGTCATTCCAGCCCACTACAGAGAGCGACAGAAGTGCTGTGCCTCATCAGTCACCACCAAAAAACTTGTTATTCCCAGCAGTGTTCTGTCAACAAGCCTGGGGCCACACGCCCGCACCTTCATCAGCCGCTCTTGTCAGATTTAATATGTTCTGCAGGTACCAAAGCAAAGCACTTAGACTTTCAATTTTCCCTTCAATAAACCTTCTCTGCACCTTCTCCTTCTTTAAATAATGCTGGTTCTTGTCTGTTTGCATGAGCTGCTCCATCAGAAACACCTCCCTTGCAAACTGCCAAGACTTGCCAAGGTTCAACTAGCATCTTTACAGCTCTTTTGGGATGTTTACTGCCCTATGAGGTAACACAACTGCAACCAGCTTTTTGGATATAAAACCACATAAATGTAAAATGTTTACCAACATGAACCTAGCTCAAAACTCAACCAGTCTCCTGGATGATGTCTCAAATCAGGAGAGCCCATTCATTTGGCATTTCCCCTGATCCATACCTGCTTTGGCAAGAAGAGGTAGAACAAACTCAACACCACCAGTGAAAGCTTCACCAGGAGTCATCTTCAAGGGCAGTAAAACAGTTTTTGCCAACAGCTTCTTAAATGATGCTGATCAAAGCTGCATGTGAGGGTGTCAAGGTGTGAGGTATCTTCATCTTCTACACTTTTCGGTCTGCACTGTGGTGTCCCAACCAGAGCTCTTACAGAAACCCAACTGCTCGTGAGCTCCCCAACTTTTACCCACTCCAGGAGCGTCCACAGAGGTCCTTACCCCCAACAGCTATCCCCCCTTCACCACTCCATTTTTAGGGGTAGATGTATGAGGAAACAAATTGCAGCCATCAAAGCTGTGCAGGCTGGGCTTGTCCTCCTTGGGGAAAGAAAGGCACAAATGAGATCATTTGGTGACTTAAGCACAGCAATGGCTTAGTCTCGTCCTTCTCCTGCACTCACGTTTCAACTAGATCACTGGTGTCAAGGAAATGGGGATCAGTCCCTGGTGTGTAATAGCTGGATAAAATCAATTAAAATTGCACAAAATACTTTGGGTTTCCTCCAAATAAGGAGAGTACAGAGTTCTCAAAGACTGGGATCTTACATACTTACACAGTTAGCAAAAAGTTCTTGGGGAAAGAAGAAGTACAAAGACAGGAGTTTTTCACCTATCCGTAATTCCTTAGTCCCAGAAGTTATTACAAGACCCACTCTTCTAATTAACCTCTGTTATTTCCACTACACAGACAATTCCAATGTTTATATATGGTCTTTCAAGAACAGCGACACACTGTATTTAATAGTGTTCTTTTTAATCAATTGTTCTCTTATAAGCACTCTCTATAGCATGAGTTTGTCTTCAGCTCAGCTGCTCCAGTCACCAGATGAATTATCGCCACCAGACATAAGCCGATAAGCCTCACTCAAGTTCAGTATTAAAGTCAGGTTCTGCCACCCTTGCCACTCAGAGCACTAGGAAATATGAACAAATGAAGTTTAAAATAAGTAAATATGGTTCTTACATATACCTAATTCATATGTTATCTTCTGACATGTGGAATTACTTTCCCAGTTTTATGAAGACATCTCAGAACTGGGAAAGAGAAACTGGGAGGCCTCCCCTAAGCCATAAGACCAACAGTGTCTGACCCAGCCTATTCCCTCTTCTCTGATGCTATTAGTCAGCAGACAGAGCTGTTGATATGAGAACTTTAATACTTAATATATTTGCTGTAATAGCCACACTGTATTAGACATTTCACATACAGCTGAAAAAAATGCTATTGCCAACTTGCCAATTTACCGAGCATAACACTACCCGAAATAATTGTGCACATTCAGTGCAGTTTTCCTAAGGATTTTCTTCTCTTTAATTACATTAGAAAGCTGCTGATTGTAGCTGATGATACAGCTTTCTCAAAATGGAGCCAGTGCCATCAAAAGTAGAGCACAATAGGCAAGATGACCTTTCTGCTGTGTATGAAGCAACAGACCAAAGTGAAATGAATTAGATGGAAAATGACACTAAGAAAAGGAACCCATTGTAATTACAACCATGCAACTAGGGAGAAAATTTGTACAGGAAAACAGTACTTGTGATTTCCCTTCAAACAGGGAGTGAATCAAACAGGTAACACCTGCAGCACTTTGCATCTCCTGAGCTGAGCTAAACAAACCCCTTTGTTTGTGCACTGTGAGGTTGGCGACCCAGAAGATTCACCACTGGGGAAAAAATTAAGGTCAGTGCTTCCATTCACACTGCTCTATGCCATATCCTGAGCTAATTCAGATTTCATTGCTCAGGCCAAACTTCCATGCTGGCTTGAACTTGAGCTACCTTAAAGAGTGGTTGTGAACAACAACAACAAATGCAATTAAAAAAATAAATCTATATCTTTACCAAGTAAATTCTATTTCTTCCAATTTCAAATGGAAGTTTCCAGTCTCATAGGAGTAATGGGACACAACCACTGACATTATAATTCAGTAAAGGGAAAAGAAATCATATCTGTCAGTCTATCTTTGGATCACAGGGCCTCTTTCTTGTTCCTCCTAGCTGACCTTTGCAACAAAGCTGTCAGCTGGGAAGAGCTTAATATCTTGAGAAGATAACCCCTTTAAATTTCTTCCCTGGCTCACTGACATTCTGTCAACTAGGAGAAAACCTAGCCCAAATCTGGGATCACTAGGAATTCTTTCAGCTTCCTCAGCAGCATGCCAATGCTGTGCACAGGGTAAACTCCCAAGAGCCCGATCCTGTAGACTGTCAGGAGTTCGAGAACTTCACTAATGCCTTTAAGTAGCACAGGGCTCACAAGTTAGGAGAAATCTGGGAGCAGAAAGGGTTTAATTCTATTTTGTCTTTTAAACACATAAGTATCACCATATTAGAAAACACTGACCTCAGCCCACCTACATCTCTGTCCCCAGATTTTGACGTACTTTTAGGGACTGAAATTCCCCCATCCTTTCCTAGTTGGAGGGACCTGCAAGGGCCTCCTCGACCAAAACAGGAGATTCCATTCATAGAGATGGAACATGGACCTGATTTCAACCCAACGGTGTTAAGCACCACCTACACTCTTCAACACTCTTAAGAAGCTCAACTTAAACCAAGGAGCCTGTGAACCTCTGAGGTCTTCCCTGCATTCTTCAGGAAAGTTTTCTGATAATTTATAGCAGCTGTGATTCCTAATAAATTATATCTCCCTTTTTACTCTGTCCTGTAACTCCCTCCAGCTACTCTCTATGAAAGCAAAGTACCTATACCTGAATGTCAGACTGTGACCTACGAAATAGGTGCTGAAGATGAGCCATTGAAAGAGTCTGTCCGCTCAGACACTAACTGCACCAATGGGTGAGGACAGGTGCAGGGAGACATTTGGTCAGATTGAGATCCTCCATCGTGGCTTCCAAAAATATTGCACTTGACAACGTGGGTGCCTTGAAGTCCCCTATGCTCGAGCTTAGCAACATCCAGGAGCCTCAAGTCTCACTTCTCATAGATCTGCCCCTACTTGAAACCCTCTCAACTCCCCCTTACAAAGCACAACAGCGAGTGTTGTAGCACTTCTCAGCACTGGCAGTTAAAAATAAAATTAACTATAAAGCACTTCAACAAGGGTGCTGGTAACCACTGCGGATCTTGGCCTTCAGACAAAAGAAATGTTTACTTCTTATACAGCTATTGAATAACACACCACACCTTCTGTGCTCACACTGCAGAGCTGTTCTGCTTTCTAATGATGGGAAACCAAACTTCTGAAGAAAAACCTCAACTACTCTTGTATTGTTATAATACACAGGTATTACATGAAGATACCTATAGCATTCATTTAAGGCTAAAAGCTACCACTATGAATTCTAAGTAGTATGAGAGAAACCAGTATTTCGGGTAACGAACATTTTGGGCAGTCAAATTAGCTACCATCCAAGCTGCTGCTTTGCTTTTTGTTTCCTGACTTTGCTGGACTTAAGAAGTCTCTGCCATCAAAATCATTCACAGTCTTAGGACCAGAATCAGTCTTTCATTATCTGAAACCCATTTAACTAAATTCTCCTCAAACATTTTTCAGTAAAATGCAGCTTTTAACTTTCTTCCCTCCTTTCTATCCACAAGCATTGAGCGGATAATAAAGAACCAGGAGTGAAAAAACTCCAGGGAAAAGACAATCAATTCAAAAGACATTATTTATTAAACCATATTAAGTGAACATATATAATTTGCAAGTTCAGTTGTAACAGCTGATATCTGCCCTTTGCTATGTTAACAGTAAGGTCTGGAACACACATCAGCCACCTATAATACTGGCACTTGGCAATTGGTATGTTTTAAAAATGCATGTGATAGGCAAATCCAATCAGATTTATTACAGAAGAACTTTAAATTGCTTGTTGTTGGTGCAATGGAGTATTACTGCCTGTCTTTGCTGGGCACAGAAAACAATACAAAGGATTTTGGAAGGGAAGTTAGAGGGGCTGCAGGGTATATACCTATTACCTTAAAATCTGAGGTATTTCTGAGAGCATGTGGGGAAATACCACACGTTTTGTGTTTCTAAGGACAACTGAGTAACATGATTACCAGTCTCTGACATTAGGCTTTGCATGCAAAAACAGAGATGGCAAAATTATTACATCTCTATCAGGGAATATGGCACTATAAACTTAAGCAAAGGAGTGGGATAAAGCAAAGACAACAGTGATTAATGTATGAATAGTGTCCACTCAACCACTGAGGCAGTAATAAAGGTATTAATTTGGCTGCAAACATTACAATATGTACAGTAAGATAGACTTTTGAACAGTGCAGTGTGGCATAACCCTAATACAGTACATTAAAATTGTTCATTACAAATAGCTTAATGAGATTTGAAACATCTAGAACTCTGTGCAAGCGGGTGATGAAGTGAAGCCTGATATCGGCACTACTGAACATAAATTATGCAGAAGTAATACTTTCAGTATCATCTATTCACTTGCATTGCTGCTTTTGTTAAATATTCAAGCGCACATCTTTCCAGGACAACATCAAATTAGTCTGTACAAGTTCACAACAAACTCACCTACCATAGCCTGATTATATAAAAGCAAACAAAATGAAATGCCCATACAGTGTGATTTCCTTCCACTGATTTATTTTTATAAGGAAGAGAAATACATCTTACCGGGGGGTTAATGCCTCTTCTCGGGTTTTTTGCTGGGGATATTTTTGTTGGGGGTATATTACTCCCCAAAATTCCGCTGCCACATGAAATACTGTATTCTATGTTAAACAGCGGGAATACGTAATACACCATGTTCAACTGCAGGGGTGTATGATGAACTGCTGGAGCACCTTATTCCCCCCCTATTAATTTAAAAAGCTTATTAACAAATCAAGCAATTTCATTTAAATTATGCAACTAACCATATAATTACTTAAGTAAAGTCAGTTATAGCACATTTTTCTTCCCATATGAAACTGTGATGTTGGAGCCATTATATGCCAAAGCAGAAAGAAAAGCAATTACGCTAACAATGATTTTTTTAAAAGGCTAGTACACAAGCTCTGTGCAACATAGACAAGGCAGTGGATTTTGTTTAATGATCACTTATTTCTTTGCTGTGTACAGGCACAGCTCTGAATTTTGGATTAATTTCAATAAATATAAAAATCTTTGTTCTAACTGTTCCAAAGCACTTGTTATTTACATTTGGAAGTGCAGGATTACTCATGCATGGCTGCCTGTCAATTAATCCAATATCATCCTGTGGATTTTCCCATTTGTAATTGGAAAATAGAGCTTTTCTGATTCTCTGCAGAAACAGCAGCCATTTAACTACAGGTACGACTTGCAGCGGCAACGCACACATTTATGCAATGTTTATATATAGAATAAACCCCCTATTTCCTAAAGAGATAGTAGAAGTATTTTTGGAGGTTATTTTCCTGCATCTAGTATTAAACTGAACTTTTACAACTGGCAGGGGTTGGAATGGCAGCAATGAAGGAAAGAAATTAACAATCTTAACAGCATCTTGTGGTTTAACCCTGGCCAGCAGCTGAACCCCACACAGCCGCTGTCTCGGTGCCCTTCAGTAGGATGGGGCAGGGAATGGGAGTTAAAATGAGAAAACTCGTGGGTCAAGATAAAGGCAGTTTAATAGGTAAAGCAAAAGCTGAACACGCAAGTAAAACAAGGAATTCATTCACCACTTCCCATGGGAAGGCAGGTGTACAGCCACCTCCAGGAAAGCTGGGCTCCATCACACCTAATGGTGACTTCGGAAGATAAGACATCATCACCCCAAATGTCCTTTCCTCCTTCTTCCCCTAGCTTTATATTCTGAGCACGATGTCACATGGCTTGGAATACCCCCTTGGTCAGCTGGGGTAAGCAAGTGATAGCAAATTTTTCTTGCTCTTCTCAAAGGCCTAAATCCTGCTGCAATGAGTGAGAAAACAGACTGGACTTCTGGTCAAAACCAAGAGAAAGCCACATTTTAGCTTCCAAGCCCTAAGAAGTATACTGCGGTGGGATTTCCTACTAAGCTGCTCTCAATAGTGCATGTGAATTGCTGATCCCTTCTGCTTGCTCCCCACAAGCACCACAAGCAGAGAGGAAGTGACCCTGGAGAGCGCTCAGCCAGGACACCATGTGGGAGATGGTGACAGTGGCATCAGCTAACATTGACAGCCAGGCTGCATGAAATCCATGTGGAAAAGCTGATGGATTCTTTGAACACTAGCTCCCAGAACTCCTACATATTCAATGCCAAAGAGAAAAAAAGGAACTAAATAAAGATTAACTGAATGTATATTCCCTACAGTGTCCCAGAAAATTTGGTATTTTACCAAGTTCAAAATCCAGCAAGTTTTATCATATGGCACTTACTCAAAGTGGCCTGAAAAACATTATCAATGTGCCTTTCCAGTCCCCAGTGCTTACTCTCCTTAGTCTCTCAGATTCATAAGGTATCTCTAGACAATTATTTACATGCCTTTGTAAGCTATTTCCTAGAAAGGATTCACACAATTATTTTTATCATGGGCTATTTCTGGAGGAACTTTCAGTTTTATTGGATGTCATTATGCTGCATAGTGACGGTGCTACAACAGCCTTGCTACCAGCCACCATCCGAATTCAAGAGGTTTGTACCCCAGAGGATTCTGTAAGGGCAGTGCTTGAACTCTCAGGACACCAAAACATCCAGAAAGGAGCCAACACTTCCGTTACCATGCAAGGAAACTGAACCAACTGAAGCAAAGTACCCCAGCATCCTGTGTTCCTTATGAGAGGTCAGAAACACAAGTAAATCCAGACTCGAGTACTACCAGGAACCCTGTCAAAGTCCAGTTTCCAGACTTCACAGAAAACAACAGCTCTGACAGTCTGATTCGACTGGAAAGCACTTGCTGACCAACAGCAGGTGGGGAGGGAAGATTTACTTTTAAAGCACACACAGCATGCCCCAATAAGCCAAATACAATTTAATGTCCAAATTCATATAGAAAAAAAAACCAAACCCTCAGGAAGTGTGACTCAGCCCTAGAATTTTTATTCCAGGAAGTAATTCTGGGGGAGATAAAAACAGAGTTCAATGCTGCCACAGGATAAATAGGTGTTTATCTTCATTCAAAGGCAGAACTCACAGCAGAAGAGTCATCTCAGCTATCACAATAGCATTAATGTCATCTAATTATTCATCAAATGCACAAGTGAAGCTTGCTGACCCAAACATCATCTTCTTTCCTCAGCACTCCCTCTGTCCCTATCTCTACAACACATGGCAGAACACAAAGGTGGTGCAGCAGCTGCCACAACAGGGGCCTTGGACTCACGTTTGCAGAACACATCCCAATCCGATTACACGCTTCAGCAGCAATCACTTCCCAAAATTCAATAGAAAGTAATTTTCAGCAATGAGGGCAATTAAAAGGTCTGCATACTATGAAGTAAGAATACCTGCTCAAACAACAATGTGGTTTATTCCAGCAATGCCAATACAGCTGTAAACAAAGCTGAAACCCAATGATATTAAGACAGGCATCAAACTTCCATGCCCCAATTATGGGACTGTTAATACAGTTAATGAAACAGTTACAAGTTTAATACTGTATTAACTCCAGCACAGCTTGTTGTGCAGTAAGCCACATGTAAATTAATTTTGTCCTCTAATTAAAGGACTTAACATTAAGGAAAAGCAAAACTTTCATTGTATTTGTGGTAAACCAGCGTTAAAAGGTTCAAAATCAATGCAATCAACAGGTCTGGAGCTTATTTGTAGCCTTGCTTTCACCATTCAATACGAGTTGCTTCAACCTCCAACCATGCTTGAAATGTGAGGAAAAAAATAATGATCATCAAAAAACTACGCTGATTAGTCAGGGGCCCAACTGTGAAGCAGCAATTTGCTGAAAGCAAAGTCGGGTCAATAAGGAATGCCATGGTGATGCACACCGGCTTCCTACTCTTCATGCAAAGTAGCCAGAAGAGCCACACGTGGCTGTGCTCATCAAACCCAAAATGCCAACACACATCAGCAATCCCACTACCCACAAGAGATGGAAGGATTTATTGTCTTGCTGTGCCAAGCCAGACAAAGCTGAAAGAAGAGGTAGGGAAGAAAAGAAAATGGGAGGGGGGAAAAAAACCCCAAAACCCACCACACCAAAAAAAAACCCCAAAACCACAGACATGGCCTGTACAAATCCAGGAAGGAATTTGGAAAACCCTGAAAAACGCCCAAGGAAATCCTTTTTTAACCCTGGAAACACGGTGAGGAAGAAAGCACTGTGCTTCCCAGGGAAAAGAGGTTCCCAATCCCTCTACACTCAAATGCAACTGCAACCCTCTAAACACACGTGCAGATGCCCTCCTAACAGAAACCACGCGAAGATCCTTCCCTTTGATCAAAATTAAACACTTCTCTTTGATATAAGGAAAGCTAGTGCCTGGAAAATACTTTTAACTTAACTTAGGTCTAAGATAGAGAACAATGTTTGTGTTGTAAGTCAGTGGTGTGATAACAGAATTTAGTAGCCTTACTAATAAGAGTGAATTATTTCTTTCCATTCTTCTAATGAGTGAATTATTTCTTACCATCCTTCTAATTATCAGTTAGTTTGGAGACAGTGACTCCTGAACATCTGCTAGCTTTGGATACTCCTTGTCTGCCCATCCTGCAGTAAATTTTGCAGGAAGCTCACACTGTTCTGAATCCTTGCCAGCTATCAGAAAATTACAGCTATGGCTGCTTTCAGCTACTTTCGTGATTACTGGGGCATCTGACTGTGCCAAAGGTGAGCACACCATGAGGAAGACTGCTTACTTCATCTTGAAGACCCCTGCCCATGACCATTGGAGGGCACTACCCAAGCACCAAAAGGGAGGAGACTTATGATAATGAGTACCTAAACTAATTGTAATATCCCTGCCTGCTCTGTCAGGAACCTAATGAATATGCATGTTTGTGCGTAATAAATATCTGCTTGCTTAACCCCTCGGTGTGCAAATTAGGAGGAGCGATCCCCCTTGCAGCCAGCGCCATAATAAACATACCTGCTTTAGAACTCTCCTTGAGTTGTAGAGTCTGATTCCGTGCTTCATCTGCCTAGGCCTAAGCAGCCAGATTCCCATAGGGAGTAAACGAAAGCAAAGAGCAGTTGTGTTGGAAGTGGGCTGGCTTACCCAGGGCACCTGCACGGCTCCTCTGTCACGGATACCTGCTCGAACACTTTGGCCACTTCTTGGGTAATAAATCCCTTGTGCCCCCCTCATCAAACATAAACGAAAGTCTTACTTCAAATCAGCAGCTCCTGTGCCACTGTAACTCCCACGGCTAAGTACAGGTAATCAAGATACCTGTACTTAAATACAGAGCACACATCTCCACAACGGCAGCGTATTTTCCCTTCCTTGAAAACCACCCCCAACTCCTAAGCATTCACTCCGAACATCTTCTGGGTTTGATGTATCTTCTCAGCAGCTGTCCCAGACCCCCGAAGAAAGCTCCCACCATAACACAACACAAACAAAAGAAGCCTGACAAAGTGCCTTTCCTCACCCCAACAGCTGGCTTTAACTAATTTTCAGTTATTGAACAAGCTCGTGCAGGTGTGGAACGGTTGTGGCAGGCAGATAAATGAAAATACCAGCTTCCTGCAGCTAACAATCACGCGGAACAGCGTCTGCGGCGGCTGCCACCGCTGCCGTCACAACAGAAACCGCAGGGTGTCATCGGAATTCAGGTAGCGTACACACCGTGCCTTTCCTTTCCATAATCATTTTATTAAGCAGTTCTCAAGACACCAAAGCTGTCGCTTTAATGGCTCACAGACTGTATTGTCTTTGGCCACACATTCTACAGTTAAATCAGGAGAAGCTGTTATGTCAGATGCAAGTTATCATTTGGTGGAAAAATAGTATCATCTTCGTTTTTCTTCAAGAACACGGTAAGCAAATTGCGCTGCTTTTATAGAGCTTGGGCAGGTTACTGGTGCGCCTTGTCACATCTAATGCTCAGTCGTGATGCCTTCAGAGCCCAACTCTTATCTTCTAGCAGAACTAAACCATAAGCCGATAATAAAATTACAGCACAGGCAAAAGATTCCAGGGGTCACAAGTAAGAAATTCTCAAAGCCAAAGATGACCCCGGGAAGCTTCATGAAGTGCAGGGCTGAAAATTCATAACACATTTCTGCAAATACTTCAAGAAACCAGGCCCCTGACATTGGACCTTCTCACTGCAAAGGGTCACAAAGCTCAAACATGTGAAGATTTAAATTACAATCTAGCCAAGAAAAAGCCATTAGTCACCCAACGCAAAATGGAGTTAGCAATTTCAGCATCTAATTTGGAAACCACAATACAATGGTCCACAGCACATTTGGGATGTAATTTCGTTTTCACATATGGGAGTGAAAGGATCTCTCAAACGAGGCTAAACAGGCAAACACAGATTTTACTTGCCAAAACGGGTACAATTAAAGAGGCAATCTTTTCTCAGCAGCCAACTTTAAGTTTACACTCTTTAATTTGGTGAAGTTCAAATCCAAAGCAGATTTTTTTATTCACTAGTCACAACATGTGCTTCAGAATGTCTGATCAGGAGAAGTTCGGCATTAGGGACAGACTGCATGCCAAATGGCCTGCGTTTGCCAGCCATCCTGCCCCCAAATCTGCTAACTCTTCCCCTCCCATCATTATCATAAAAGTACTCCTCAAGACGCATGATTCTCTGTTCACTATGTCCTACTCTACAAATACATTTAAGTAGTATTTAGGTTTGCAAATCTTTATGCTCAAACTTGTTGTTTCATCCAAACTGGAAAAAACCACAACTTTTAATATTTGCTGTTGGGACTCCTTTTGGGATTGGCTCCAGCACCTCAGGGAATGCTGGAGACGTCAGTAAACAGGACTTGCTCCTAATATATTGTAAGAAAATGGGAAAATTTGAAGGAAGGCAGGCTGACAGGAATGACAAAGTGCTCTGACTAATGAACTGATTGTCAGCTGACAGCAATCATTATCCTATTACAGAAAAACTCCTTTACAATTTAAATACCACAACACCTCTCTGCTTTTTCTTTTCATATCATTCATCACCTTTTTTATTTTTGTACTGAAATACAGTGACAATTAACTAAGCGCTAATATCACAAGGAAGGACTCAGCAAGACCAAAAGTCTACCTCAATATCCCCTCACAGAAAAACATCTATTTAGGTGATTAAATTGTGTGAAAACTCAGAGACACAACTTCATATAAATTAAGCGCACTGTCATTACAGGATTAGAGGGCAGCTCTGGGAGAAGGTTCAGCTGCCGCTAAAAATCACAGCATTGCTGTGCCAAGACCAAACTGAACCTCACCATTTCCATATTTTGCATTGCAGAACCCACATATGAAGTGCCAAGACATAATTTTTAAGAGCTGTTAAAACAAAAACGTTTTCTCAAGTCAAGGAAACGCTTTCATTTTTGTTGAAGACAAAAAAAAAGGCACTTTGTTCATGCAACCAGAGAACAAGGCACACAGGAGGCCTGCGGATCACATGTATGAAACTCCAGGCAACCCCTTAGCAGCATATTTTCCTCACCACTAATGAAACAAGTAGATCTGGAAATACCTGCACTAACAAAGCCTGGCTTCACCATGGTTAACTATAAGCTTCAAGAAGAGTTTCCCCGCAGCTGAAGCATTTATAAGGTTTTGCCTGCTGTTTAAATGCTCTGGTGTCAAATCAGGTATAAGGTACATTACACATTTTTCCCTCTGTTAGAAGATTTTTTCCTCATATGCCCACCTATAACCCTTGCAGGAACTTTATTATCATTGACTCTTGGGCTTCTTGGCAGCAAAATCTGGACTGGATACTGAAGTTGGGCAGCAGGCTGAAGAATTACTAGGAAGTCAGTTAAGAGAGGAGAGAGTCAAGGGGCACTCGAGCTTTGTTTGCTTAAAACAGGCTGAAAAGCCCTTGATGCAACACTGCCTACTCAGAACTGTCAGAACACAAAATAAAACTTCGATTACTGTTTTACAGAATATTTCTGGACAATGAACAAAAGTTCTAAATAATTTCATTATTATGTTCAATACGTGAATTTAACAAGTTTCCTCCCCCTAAGACACACCTTAACCCAAAACACTTCAGCCTAGGCAACATGGCAAGAGGAGAGCTGAATCACTTGACCTTTTCTTTTTAATTAAATTTCCCCTATTTCTACCATTCTTTCTTCTCAACGGGATTCAGACAAATCCATTTTTCTCTGCTTGCTGTTATCCAAGTCTGAATAGACTCCACATAAAAACCACACCAGTTGGTTTGATTCTTGGGGCAGGGGTGGGAGAGCAGCAAGTTGTTTACTTGGCATTTCTAATGCCAAAACAAACCACCCAGCATAAAACCAACCTGAAGAATAGATGTGCCCACTTCATTTGCAAGCACAAAGGCCTAAATTGCAGACACAGTCCAGCTGTACAGACCTAGATATTTTTACACAAAGTCAATTGAATGCTCCAGTGCTTTTCAATATTATTCTGCTCATCAATATAACAAGATGCATGCACACAGAACCCTCTACCTTTCAATTGGCCTTTTCACCTAGTTCCAATACCTAAGGGACAGCACTGCATTCTGTAACGCACCACCACAGTGCCACACAAATGGCCATGAGCCACACTGTGCATTTCAGTACTCTGAGGCATTAACTTTAGGTTTAGATTGGAATCTTCAAGGTTTTCCCCCACTCCACAATAGGGGAAACCCCCTTTGGGGGCTCTTAATGTTTGAGACTTTGCCAAGAAGCTAATCATGTGCAAAAATTGCACAATCTCAAATCCAAAACTGAGTTTAGGCTAAGCAGCATTCCCATAGTTGTCCTTCCTTAATAGAACTAGCTCACTAATTCCAAGTGAAATCCGACATCAGCTCCCTGACATTTCCCCCTCTTCTTTTTCTTGTTAAAAGAAATACTCCTGAAAGATCTCCTGCACCAGGACTTCTTCGTTGTTCTTTTTGGATTTCTTCCTGTATTTCTTCTTTAAATTTCTGAATTATTAAGTGACATTTCTGTTCTGGGCCCCATTTTATGCTTTGTTCAAATAAAGCTATTGGCACATGCACAAAAGCTCCTTTTTCAGAAAAAGGAAACCTGAACCGGAAAGGAGCTGGGTCTATACTATGAGATTATTAAGGAAACGTTTGTCTTTAAACCACCTTAATTCCCATCTTGCTGCTGTATGGTAACACTGGGCTCATTGCTTTCTCTGTGCCTACAGCACATTAGGCTGTGCAAGCACCAAGGGGACTAAAGTAAATTCTTTGTTATGTCTACACAAAGTAGTAAATGAAGCATGCAGCTCAAACCTCTCCTGCAGTGGCCAGATCCTTAGTGCCTTTCCTTTTGGAGCAGGAGATTTAATGTTATTTTCTTTCCCATATGCTCCATCACTAGTGTAAAAAGGAAAGGAAAAAAAAAATCTAAAGGCTTCATTTTACACTAACTGCTCCCTTCAGATTCCGAGACATATCTTGATGAAAGCTCGGCTGTGATGGAGCAAAATCAAAAGAGGAAGAAATTTCACCCCGTGAGATGATACTTAAAGGGGGGAGGGGGAAGAAAAGGCCTCGGAAAAAAGTTCTTTATTGAGTAATTATCCATAATCTTAGATAAGACACCAGATCAAACAAATCCTCTTAAAAGAGTTGCTGTGGGGAAAACAAAAAAAGAGGCTTTCTGCAAGGGTTTACAAATAAAGCAAGAAAAATTAAGAAGCAGAAACACTGGCAAACTTCTCCACCAAAATTAAAACAAATTACGCAGTTTTGACTGCTCCATTGCATGATGTGAAATGGCTCTGGGAGAATTCCAGAGGGAAGAAGCTGTGAATAAGCTCTTCCCCAAAAGCAGAACTCTCAGAGGTTTCTGTTTTACAAGGTTTTTTCTAGCTACTTACTATGGGTCCAGTTGCCCAAGTGGGACCCCAGGAGATGGAGAGCCCAGGAACAGGTGCACAGCAGACTTCTTTGCCCATTCCCTCCGCTGACTGTCACCCGCAGATTAAAACAAGCAAGACTTCAAATCATAAAGTTATAACTTCCAGATTTTCCCCGTCACCAGAGCACTGCAGGGATAATAATATGGAAGAAGCTTTGTGTACCTGTGCTCTCATTGCCTTAAGACCTGATTCAATCTTAAAAGTCTGATTTCCACAACTGTCATCTATGAATTACCAGGGTGGTGGGCTCCCACGGACACCCGTGTCTAGCAACTCTAACCAAACTTTGCAAAAACAGCTGGACAAGCTGTGCATAAACTTGTTGGCATGAGTAAAGACTCCAGAAAAAAAAACCAACGCAGCCTAAGCTTGCCATCCCTGCTTTAATCACATCCTTCCACGGCCACATCCGTACCACATCTAACTTCCCAATCCCAAAATAGTCACACTCGATTCACGAGCTAACACTTACCAACCTGCCAGATGCAACCTCAGATGACAAATTCTGTTTTGTACATGTGATGAAGACTGAAATCAAAAATGAACTATAAATATTTTGATGAGAGACTTTTTGTCACATTGTGAAAACCTAATTAAAAGGCTCGTTACATGTGAGAGTAAGCACTGTCTAAATAAAGATGGTGTTGTCTTGCTTGTTATAAACCCAAGCTGGAGAATACACCCCTACTCCCAACCCATACATGGCTTATTGTCCTCCCACAGAGGCTGGGCTGAAGCATCTCTAACCCATCTGTAACACCTACCCTTAGATAATAAATTTGCTGGATTTGGGATACCACAATCTCCATCATCTCTCCATCATCAATGGCAATCCACATGCAGCAGAAAGTCGGGCAATACTGTGATCAACCAAGCAAAGGCAGCTCAGTGCTGCCTTCCCCCCAGACCAAACAGCCTGTACCGCTGAGCCTGATTAATTATAGATCATCCTACCTCTATGCAGTCTTTCTGCACTGTGGTTTTATTCGTGTTACTCTTGGACATCTAAATAAATTTCAAGGAAATAAACATACACTCACTTAGATGTCAGTTTGTTTCTTCTTGAAGTAAGTGCTTCTAAAAAGGTACTTTGAGTCATGAAAACAAAATGTACAACAAACCTACAGCTGTAATCTGTTGTTTTTTCCTGCAATAGATTTTTTAAAACTCTAACTTCAAAAAGATTACAAGCAAAACTATTATGTTTCAGCTTAAGTGCATACCTGACCTCCTTTCTAAGTGCTTCACCCCTTTCAGGCAGGGTACTATTAAGTCTCCAGAGGAGATTTGGAATTTAAGGCTGGGAGTTGCTGCCTGACCTTCTGTGCATCTGCTCAGATTCATTTACCAGCCATCACAATCTGGTGCACCCCCCTCTCTTACAAAAGCATGGTGATATTGAGCAAGCAGTGACCCAGGCCACCATCAACCCACAATCTCAAGAATCAAACCAGAAAAGGGACTTTTGAACATCCTTCCTTCTCATAGATCTTTAGATATATTTGATACTTTGCAGATTTATTAAATTACTAGTTTCAGCTGTTAGTTAAATGCTTCTACCTCTACAATGCTCTCATCAACACTGCTTGTCCTTCAGAGCAAATTAATTAACCAAAAAGAGGTAATATGATGCAAGTTATTTAACAAGAACTCTTCTATCTATATGATTAAATGGAATTAGGACTCCTAGGTCTGCCACCTTAATCTAAATCTTGAAGTACTCAAAAACTACCAGCTAGACCACGGATCGATGAGACCAAAGCAGCCTTTATGTCATTCATTAATGACACAGCACATCTTGATGGATGCAAAATGGGGCTGTGCCAGCGACTGAATGTGTATGGGTCTAGAAACAAAAATACACATCCACATAGAATCTGGAATAAAATACTCTGGGAATGTATCCTCACTTCTTTGCAAGGTTTAATCTTGCACGTGGTTTTACTAAAAGAGGCAATGCCAGCTAGGACACAGGGATCATCACTTCAGGTGTCTTGTGTTTTTTGATGGACTATGCCAAACGTGGAGGTTAGATTTAACTACACTAAAAGGATTCACAGCAGAAAGGATTTAGCTAGTTGGAGATGCAAATATTTTGGTGCCTCAGAGTATCTTACACAAACATTAACAGGCACAGAACATGTCTGTTTCTAGCTCCGTACCTGCGAGACATCAGTGTTTGTTTCCAACAGTATTTTACATTATTTACAATCAATACAAATCCATTTAAATGCAAAGATGTAACACATTGCTATGTGCCATCTCTTCTCAGATAGATTGGTTACAAATATTTAAAAGGTACAAATCTCTAACGGAGCTGATATTGCATGGATCTACCAAAGGCAAACCAAAGAAACCAGTATATGAATGAAAAGCAACTGATCCAGGTTCAAACCTTTCCCTACCCAGATGTTATGTAGGAAAAAGGGAGCTACTATGGAAAATAAATTCTCTCTGGAAATCATAACTTGTTTTTTTTTACCCCATTCTGGGGGTTGACTCCATTAAGCTCAGAACAGTTATAATTTACATTTCTCCCTCAAAATACAACCTTCATAAATCAAAATATTTTACACAAACAGATTTCAGCTACAGTTTTGTTAATGGAAAACTACATATGGGAAAACACTATATTTACCTATTTGCATTTAATTTTAATAATAACTTCATTTTTATTTAAGCATTTATTTTCTGACAATTTTCTTTTCTTCAAAGTGCCTGTTTGCCAGGATAAGGTTAAGGAAAAGAGAATAAACTGTTCCACGCAAAAAATATTTGTGGGAACATAACTGAGTATTTCAGTCAGTGACAGACACAGGCATTATTGCAGCACCTTTATGCATTAAATAGTCATTAGACTTTATAGAGGAATAAACGGGTGATACGCTCCTTGATGTGCTACAAAGGTACTCAGAAAAGTCAAATGAAATCTAGTTGACCCTTTTGACCCTAATACCCATGAATTCATCAACTTTATTTCACATTCACTTGACTCACTAGCTTCCCCTGTGCTTGCAGGATAAGTTAGCGAACTCTGTGCATCAAGGTCTTCATTGCCTCAAGGTTAGACAACTCTGAATCAATCAGTGTACCTCCAACTGGCTATGGTTCAGCCAGAATAGCTGACGCTAGCGCTCGTCACGCTTAGTATTGACAACAGAAATTAAATCCTTACTCAAAACTCCCTACTTGCTTTTCTATGAACTGAGCCTAAAGCCCTACTGTGAAAGATACTTCACGGGTCCAGGAATTAAAAATCTCTATCCCCTCTGTGTGCCAACACGGCCAGGGCTTAATGGCCTGGCGGAATGGTCTGGATGATGTTCTGGGAGACATTTTTGCTTGCAGGATCCAGAACCTGTTTCAAGAGAATGGACTGGATCAAAGCCGAGAACAGCTCACACCTTAACATAGTCCTAAAAATTAATGATCTTGGAAACACACAGCACAAAAGCTGCACGTTGATGCTTTTCTATTCTAATTTATGCAACACATCTCAAGGTACCATGCAAGATTAGGGAATTGCTACTTGTTAGGAATCTGCAGAAAGCTCAGCAGCACCACCCGGTCGTGCATGTCCTATCCTGAACACTGCAGCATATTTTGGACTTCTGTTGTTTTCTACACTTAGCATCCAAGCTGCGTATTTCTTCCAATTGATGCACTAATAACATTATTGTTCTTTAATGGCTTTTTTTTATTATATAATTATTCCAGAAGCCTCACAGACATGGAAAATATATGTGCACTAGCTTTTAATTGCTTTATCATCGTGACTATAATCACAAAAGAGGACCTTCCAGAACTGAGAGCCAACTGAGGCTTTTACTCATTCAGTTCTACCTGTCACCATAATAAACACTCCTTGGAGATCTCCCCCATGCTCTGCTGTATTTTACACTACATATCAAAGAGTCTCATTTATGTATTTACAGCAGGTGGTTGCTTTTGTACAAAACTGCTTCAGTTTCTCAGGATGAAGCACACCGAGCAATGAGATGAACAAATGTCAATGGAGGAATTCCCACACAACTATCTATGACACACGCTTCGAGGCAAGCTGGCCATCCCATACTCAGGGTGGAATTGTGTTACCAGGGCTATATAGCATGTGCTTGGGCACCTTCACAGCTATAGATGAGCTTGCCCAAACATCATGTGTGCAGGGGACACCCAAGTCCCATCCAGCTCCCCTTGCCCAGCTTGGCAATTGCTTCCTCATCTTCTCATACTTGAGCATTGCACCCATCCCACTTTAAGCATGGGCATGAGGAACAAGGCCATACAAACTGATGACACATGGTCAGATGACAGTCATATCTCAGTAAAAATATTGCATGCAGAGCCCCAAAAGACCAAATATTATTTTAAAAAGGAGGTACTTTGATAGTAAAAATGAGGCCCCTTAAAAAACCCAACACACACCAAATCCTTCACAATAATGCACTGAAACAGACAGGATTACTTTTTAATTAAGTACAGCTTCCTTAAATAGTAGAAGTTACTTGAGTTCAAAATCCATAAAGCTCAGTCCTTGGAATCAGATCCCATTTTATGGGGCTGTAATTGAACACCTACTTTTCCTAGGTGAGAAAACTGGGAGAACGCTTTTCAAGGCTATTTGAAGGTAAAAATTATTTTGCATGAAAGCAACAATTAATTAGCACTCAGCAAGGTTCCCTCTCCTCTATGCTGCGAAGTAAAAGCAGGTCACTGCTGCAGCCCCCCACACCTGTTACAGGTCACAGATCCTTACCTGAACACAGTATCTGATTTGCTGTTTCAGCACCTCAAGGTTAAAGCTGGTTTTCCTTCCAAAACAATAGCAAGTAAATTTTGCTGGTCTGAGTATGACTGCACCAAGGGATGCAACCAGGGATGCTCCCGTTTAAGAGCTGAAAAAACTGAGTCACTACAAAAATTCGTGCATTTTTAATCATTTGCGCTCAGTTACACAGCGATGCTCCGGAACCCAAGGCTGGTGCAAGTCAGCACAGCTTTCTTCAGGCAGCAGACAAAGCCTGCTTGCTCCTCTTCACATCCCTTTTCCTAGAAGGACACCTTTAAATGGAAGGGCCACCACGTTCACCTTCTTTAAGCTCTTGCTTAAAGAAGATGAATTCTTCTGTCTTTACTGCCTGAGACACGGGGCAATCTCCATTTGATTAGCTAAGACAGCAGGCTGGCAGATTTAAATTATTTGTATATCAGTATTGATGCTGCTCCACATTTAGTGTAAATGTAATTATCATTAGGGCACTCAGAGCTATCAAATCAGAGTACTTTGAGGAATGTCAGTGCTTTATTAGAAATAAGCGCATGTACACACACACACAGGTGGACTCTGAATTCATTCTTGAGCTCTATATCCTCTTCCCTATCAAACTTCTCCTCTCCGTTTCTCTGTTCTTATTTTCTCACACTTTTACAGTAAAAGCTATCTGGGAAAAGCAATCAAATCTATACAAGGCAAGTTTAAAATCTCACCCACTGCCCTCCCTGGAGCTGTGATAGCTCTCATGAGGTTAATAGTGTGCTCTGCTGAAGAGTCGGGAAAGGCTCTGGTCCCATTCCCATCGACATCCAGAAAAGTTGGCCTTATATCTGGAAAGGAACTCAGTCTAGTTCACCTTCCCACTCCCCATGCCATAACTACTTTGCACAGGACTTGCAAGGCTGCTGGGTCAAAAGGCTTGGAAGGGTCTCCACGAGAAACCTGAGGCACGAGGAAATTTCCAGAAAGAAAGCAGGAAAGACAAAGAGAACTTGAATATTTTTAATGCTGCTCTTCAGGAAAGATTCAGGGGCAGGGCTGCTCAGTGGTCATGCTCCTGGCTCAGGCAATGGCAAAGCAAAGGTCCACTGGCTGGGACATCAGACAGTGACATGTAAAAAATAACGTGTAGGGCACTAGTGTACCAGACACTTCCCATATGACTTCGTGCAAGTCTTGAGACTCATCTCACTTAACCTGAGCTTAGCACAGCCTAAAGCAGTCTCCACGACCAAAGACATGTGAACAAAAAAAGCATTTAGATTTCCAGACGAGGAGAGGACAGGCAATGTTAAGGACATTTCTTCCTCTCCCAGTCGAGGGAGCTCACCAAACTAACACCAGCTACGTGTCTAACTTCTTATGGCTAATGCCAGAGGAGGGAAATCCTTCAGCCAGAAGGAGAAGAGCAAGAGCAGTGCCTGCTATCCAGCAGTGCCTGAAGGCAGAGTGAACCAAGGTGGATGGCCTGTGGAGTCTGCAGAGATATGACTCAGACTGGTGATCAGGCCAGGTCTCCCTGGAGCACAAGGGTACTGCCACACTCTCTTCTGAAGATGCAATTTCTCCCAAAGAAGTAGACCCATAAAGACTGGAACCTGACCCCACAGAACAGATCCCCTGTATTTGACTAAGTTGGGTGATGAAAAAAACAAACCAAACTACCAACAAAACAGAGTAACCAAACCAAAGACTCTAAGCTGCCTCGATCTACTCTAACACTTTTCTCAGGGAAATGACCAGAAGCTGCAAACAGAAGATGATTTCTAACTACAAAGAAAAAAAAAATTACCCTGAAAAGCAAAAATTTAATAAAGCCACCAGAGCTTTTTTCATTGCACTATTAGTTAAGATTTCTGAATACATAAATGAGAATTATTTGACGGACAGCCTCTTTATCAATAGTATAATCAGCTTTCTATTGTTGGAATAAGTCATTTATTTCAATGGCAGAAACATTTATTTTAGCTGTAAAAATATAACCCTATTTATTTCCAATCTGCAAAAGTAACCCTTGGTAGCATAAACGAATTTAAAGAGAAAGGCGATTTCTTATCTGCAGAAAGCAGCAACAACACTAGCACAGTACAATGGCCTGCATTTTTATTAATGCAAACACTAACCCTCTATTTCCACACTTGATTTTCTAGCCTCAGAACAATATTGATGTCTGCAACAAAACTAAATTTATGGTAATCTAATTTTATCACACATTATAGGAGTATCAGGACATTTATCTATTAATCTATTCCTTTAACTCGTTAGTGTTAATATTCTCAGCCTGCTTGCAACTTCCAAGGGCATGTCTGCTTCATCACCAGCTGTCATCATTAAAAACCTATCTCTTGTATTTATAAAGAAAATGTAAAGTAGCAAGCTATGTCACAAAAGCTAGACAGAGAACACACCTTTGCAAACAATGAAGTGCCAATACCTACTTGACTGAAGACGATTGTATTTTTAGGTTCTATAATTAATAGCTAACAGCTTTAAAGTCTCACTAAATATTCATTATTAGAAGGAAAAAATTAAAAGGTCTAATCCATTTTAAATGTCTCTGACAACTGCCGTTAAAGCATCCTTGTGCAATTTGTCACAGATGTTTATATTTAGGCAGCACACAGACAGATCATGGGAGTCCACATCCTGTGTTGTTCCTTGTCTTTGTTACATGCGATGGAAAGACGGGTCAAATGTTATAAAAAAACACCTTACTCTTAACTCCTCTCCAAATACACGTACCTCTATGTTTGCATTTAGGGAGTTGGGATGTGCTTTCTGCAAACCACAGAATCATAGAATGGTTTGGGTTGGAAGGGACCTTTAAAGGTCATAGGGACACCTTCCCCTAGAGCAGGTTGCTCCAAGCCCCATCCAACCTGGCCTTGAACACTGCCAGGGATGGGGCAGTCACAGCTTCTATGGGCACTCTGCACCAGCTCCTCAGCACCCTTTTGTAAAAACATTTCTTCCTTACATCTAGCACGTGAAGGGCACCAGTGCCAGGCTTTAAGGCTGTAACATATCTGTTTTAATGCTGCCCACAGCGCCATCAGGATGAGTGGAAGGGTTACAGAGGAACAGGGAGCCATCACTTCATTTACTGCTGCTTGACCAAGAGGGACCCTTCCCTCAGTCAAGCAAAGCTGACTTCACCAGGAGCTTGAGGCTGCCCTTCCTTCCCTAGCAAGACTGATTCTCCTTAAAGGCTTAAGAAGATGCTACAAATGTCAGTCCTGCCCCTAAACAATAAAGCCTGTGCTTGCATTTTCATATAATTAATACTTCTTCCTCTATTGCTTACCATAGGTTTCAGAAGCCAAGGGTTTAAAAGTTCATTTTGTAATTGACTGAGATTCTGCATGGCTCCAGCAATAAGCTTTGCCTACATTCAAGTCTGATAGAAATCCACTCTACATAATCAACGCATGTGATCTTTTTGGTATACATTTTCCAATTCTTACTACAATTTTATTCCTTTTCTCATGAAATCACTGGAAAGTTATGCTGCAAACCTCAAGTGAAGCACACAGGTTCTGTGCGTTCAGGAGGCCCAGGGTGCCCGCTAAAAGCGGTTTCAGTGGTACGGGCTGCTCTCACAAGCAGCATGCTCTCTGAAAGCCAAAACAATTTTTCAGACTGAAATACAGGACTGGCAGTAATCCAAAATCCTGACACTGTCATGGGTGCCAAAGGGCCTCCAGTGAGTGCTGCTTTGCATTTGCAAAAACATTTTATGAGCTAAGGACTCTAGATTTAAGTATCTTTACAAGCAACCTGCCATCTACTGCTGTAGGAAAATCAAGCCAAACACAAACCAGCCAGGCACAGAACAAAGAATCTCTAACCCACAAGTAAAGTCTCTATATCCAAGTCCTCCACTTTGAGGGCTCGACTGTTAAAAGCTAAGAGCTCTCAGCTTCAAGCCTATTACCATTTGCTCTTTTTTTATCTGCACCAAGTTAGTTCAGCTCCAAATGAACATTACAAAAAAGACAGCAAGACAAACAGATGAGCCTACCACATGTACTGCTGATTTCTTACAAATGACCAGGCTTCCTATTAAGGATATTGTAGATTTAAGCAATAAGGAGATATTTACAGTCCTGGCAAAAGATGGACTCTGTTATACTGAATTAGGTCCCAAATCAATTTCCTAATTGCCAGACCACAAGTGTTTACTAACCTGATTCCAGATTTCCTTCACTCCCATGTCTAAATAAAAACACAAAACAGCCTATTGGTTATTTAACTAAGAAAGCTGCTGATGCAGCTCCATAAGCATAAGCGCATGAATTTTTGTTTGAAGAATATGGAAGCATGGAGCTCCTTATGCACAGCTATCATCTTCCCTGCCTTTCCATTAGTAAAGCAAAGAGGAAAGCAAGAGGAGAAGCCTGGAGCAGCCTGACCAGGATTATTCTTCCCCAAACAGAGTCATAAAAGAAAAATCAAACATTAGTTTTTAAGGCAAACCACTGCTGTGATCCTGAATGGAGAAATACAAGGCTGCTCACAGCTGGTATTTCATTAGCATTCTGCAAGAAACCCTGCTCTAGGCCAACTTCCGCAGGTAAATTCCGTAAGAGCTTTTTCTTAAATAAGGCTATGGATACTAAATACAGATATACACATACGCATATGTATATACATACACACATGCACACACGTGTATTAACACTAGCCTCCGCAATTTTTCCAAAGTAATGCACAGACAATGTATGCATCTTTTTATCAATCTTTGTAACCCAGTATTTCTTTAGCCAAGACTACAATCTCATTGCATGAACTAAGCACGTGAGTGAGACTGAATTAGATCAGTACTTCTTCCAAAACCACCTCACGTGTCTCTGCTTAAGGGAAAGCAATGCCATGACTGGGATTGGGATGGCCGATGCAAGCAGGAAGAAGAGCACAGGATGACGTGAGTCATGCCACCTTGGCTGCAGCATCTGCCATGCACAGGCACTGCTGCGCCTGGAGCAGGGGCACAATCCCTCTAAGCCCACACCCCACCTGTAAAAACGCTGGTGCTGAGTCTACCCAAAGCCCTTGGATAATTCAGCACCAACTGAGAGGGTCCAGAGAGCTGTGGCGGAATTCAGATAAACTCTATAAGTTTATCTGAAAAACAGATGTGCCTGAAAAACAGGCAAATCAGTATGCTGTCAGCACTAAGCAAAAAGGACATCTTTACAAAGCGTGACGAAAGGGCAGTATTTCACACTGAAAAACTGGTATCGTACTGCAACTCAGCCACAACTGAACTCATATTATTTCCCCAGCTGAGACATAATCTGACCTTCCTTCTCCCACTCAGGTTTTATGCCCTCAGACAAAACAGAAAACATCAAGCTTCCCGCACTCATATAAAACTTCAGGCACTTTTCACAACAGCACAGACATTCATTGTCATTATCCTACTCAGTCTGAGAAAGGGTGTACATAAAAGATGCATACAATCTATGTCTGCAATCCATATTCTTATTGCGTGTATTAACAACAGATCCCAACTATGCAGGCAAGCTAGAAGCAACACAGAAATGGTGTGCCTGGAAGAACAGGAGAGCAGACCTTCCTCACTTTATCCTTAAGAAGCTCTATAATACAACCATGCCGAACCTGTTTTAGTTTAGTCATCACCTGTATCACTGAGCAGGGGTGCTGTGAGATGACCTCTGAGGTCCCATACAACTTCAGTATTCAGTTATCTCAGGTCTCAGTAGGATTTCAAATCCTTGTAAAGAGAGTGCAGCTGCTCATTGTTCCTCTGAGACATTTTTATCCCCCTACCTCCACTTTATTTTTACAGACCTTGCAAAGCAAGACACAGCATGAAAGAAACTGGAACATTAGTAAAGCTGGAACTCATGACAATTCCAGTCTTTTAAGCGCTCGCTCATGGCTCTCGGCATCAAAATCTCAAAGAAGTCATGCTTGGCAAATCTAGTTTCTCAGGTAACACCAAAAAGGATGACTGAATCCTCCCGTAAAGTGAGAGTATCAATTATCTATCAATATTTAAAAATTAAACCCTATCAACAATTCACTCATTCCAGCTTTGGCTCCTTTTCTTCTATCTTCCATCTGTTGGTCTCCACACGACATCTCAAAGGCTGGATTAATGCTTCTTTAGTCCAGAGACTATACATCTTCCTAGGGGTTTGTTTTGTGCTCAGCAATGAGGCTCTGAGGCACTATTTCAACACAATGCTATATGAATTACTGTTGCTTGAGGTACTAAACATACTAAACCTGGAGGAAACTTATTAAAATTCTGCATGTGTTACTGTCATTAAACCATCACTACCACCCATCCCTCCTGTTAAGGTTATATGTCTGTCCTTCTCTACCTCAGAATTCCTCCAATATCCTGTAATGACTCACTGGAGCATCACACAGCACATTAACTTGGAAAAGAAATAAGAAACACTAAAAAACAAGAATAATGAAGAATTTTTTTAAAAATCATTAATAAAATTTAAGGCAAGTGAAAAGTATTGGTCCCAGAGTAGAATTTATGTGCAGTCTAGCAGCTGGCATGTGAAGATTCTGCCCATTATGATTTTAATATCAAGCTATGATAAAACTAGAGAAATGAGAGGTAGTAAAGAACAACTAGGCCAAACAATCCATCCCCCACCAATACAGGATGGAAATAAACTGTTTAAGAAAAAAAGCATTCTGGTGCACAATGGTGATACCCTTTACCCTCACCTGCAAATCCATTTTAACTTCTCAGTATGGTGAGGCATAATTAATACAAGACAGACTTACAGAAAGATGTGATGAATCTCAACTGTTGTCTCTATTCAGGGATACATAATCAGAAGAACTTTAAATATGAAGAATGCTCAAAATTTTCTGAAGTAACTGATAATTCCACCAGCCTGAAAAAGATCAAGTCACACACAACAAAACTGCATTCTCAGCAACTAAATTTCAACCTCACGGCTTGTAGCGATAGGACAAGGGGTGATGGGCTCAAACTTAAACAGGGGAAGTTCAGGTTAAATGTAAGGAAGGAGTTCCTTACTGTTAGGGTGGTAAGATGCTGGAATGGGCTGCCCAAGGAAGTTGTGAACACTCCATCCCTGGCAGTGTTCAAGGCCAGGCTGGACAGAGCCTTGGGCGACAAGGTCTAGTGCGAGGCACCCCTGCCCGTGGCAGGGGGCTGGAACTGGATGATCTTGGAGTCCTCTCCAACCCAAACCATCCTAATTCTATGATATGACAGTTCTACTGCTGATAAGGTAAATGCTCAAAGACTAAATGTTCATCCTGCTGGAACTGGGGCTTCCTAAGGAACTCCCTGGATTGACAAGAAGGTGTGGATGCTTACCTTCCACAATGCCTGTTAATCACACCTTCATTTTCTGAAAACCTCTTCTCAAAACTTTCACAAAACCAGTGGGTGTGACCCCAAACCCCAAACACATTAAAATTAACATGCAAATTGTACACTTAGATCACCTGGAATCTGACTTTGAGGGACAGAAACTGTTTGACAAAGCTTTACGATGACATTTCAAGAATGATGCAGGTGGCCTGCAACAGGGCATTTAAGATGAGAGAAAGCAGCACTGAGCTACAGTCATTCTGCCTCTGTTGATGTCTGGCTAAAACCTCATCCTAGGGAAAAAAGCAGATTTTTAATATCCAATTCCTAATCATTATCACCTGCTAGAACAAAAAGTTTCAGGTGAAAATTACATTGTTAAGTCCAACAGCTGGCTTTGAAGATTTCTGTAGCACCTCTAGCTGCAGAGATAATGGAACACCCCCCCGCCAAGGCTCTCAAAGTGGGGTTTTAACAACAGAAGCTCAAATACCTTTTTCTCCAGGTACCTCTCAGATGGTTCCACCTGAGATCCAGACCAAGCAAAAGGCAGTAGAATTTTGGGAGGAAGTGATACAAACTGCTGGAAAACAATCAGCATTCTGGAAGAGCTAACAGACACAAACACACCAAGCAAACATCTCTAGCAGGTATCCAAACATATGACAAACCCTCTCTGAAACACTTCTGTAGTCAGCAGTGAGCAACATGACATCATGGCTTCCAAGTCAACAGGGAGCAGGATGCTTGGCTGAAAATAGTAATTTTAGTTTCTTTACACAGTGTCACCTCTCTAGGAGCTTGATACTCTGATTAGCTCCAAGAGAAACACCCCCTCAACATAAGCAACACCCTACCACATCACTAGGAACAATCACAGAATAAAGCTTAGGGCATTAAGGCTTTGTATCATTTTTACAACCTGTATTATTTCAGATCACTGGATGTGCTAGAAGTGGTCTGGATATTTTACCTTAATAGTAAGAAACTAAAATACGAAAAGGATGATTGAGGTCGGATTTTAAGAACTATCTAACATCTCTGTTAAGGCACAGATCATGCTTCATCATTGAAGCGAACACGCACAGAATAGACCCAGTAGGAAAGCCACATAGACTGCCGCCTTTCAAACACTAACACACAGCAGTAACAACAAGAGCAAAACTACCACATCAGTGAAGAGACAGGAACATTTCTCAAGAGGATTGTGCCCTAGAAGGGAAAAATACAGTTACTCTATCTTCACTGAAGTTGTCCCTTTTCTTTTTTAAGCTTATCTAATTAAATCAATGCACATCCCCATACAGCTAGACCTATTTCAGTAAAAAATGCAGTTAAATTTCTTTTAAATTAACTTGGAAAAAAACCCCGCCAACTGTCAAATAGATTAGACATATGTATTCCTCCAGTTAAATTAAACCTCAGTTAAACTGATGGAATAATTAATCTTAGCTGTCTAGTAAGTAAGAGATGTTTTTGTACATAAATATGAGACAAGTTCCACAGTCCTACACTACGATTTTCTGTTTAAAGATCTGGCTTCACACATGGTCAAATTCCATAGTTACTAACAATTCTAAAGTTAAAATTTGCAAAGAATTTATTGTTTTGAAGAACTCAAAAGTACCACTTACAGCTCCCTTGGGTAGGAATGGCGATCCACACACAATCAGACTTTCAGGAGATTATGAGTTCCAGCTGTTCGCCTTGCCTAGTAATCTCCCTAAGGTGCTGTTTCCTCAAGATACCAGTAATCACTTTTCATGGGTTTACACAGAAGGTGTATATCATCAAATCAAAAGGTTATTGCTCTTTTCTTGTTATGCTGAATATACAGCTTAATCCTGAAAACAGAAAGCTGAAATAAAACGTGCATTTTTACATTACAATTGACCTACTGGTTCTTATTCAGTATATAAAACCAAGCATTTAAGTTGCCAATTAACTAACTGGCTTCATTACCCATCAAATCCTGTCATATATTCAAATTCTCAAAAGTTGTACTTGTCATTGCTGACTTTTCTAGTTACACTCAGGCTGAACAACAGAGTCTTGTGACTTGTCAACATACTTCACCTTTCCTGTTTCACTCAGCAACAACCTCAGTCATCATGTTTATTAAAATACAGATTATTTGTTTACCCTGTTGAAACCTATGGGAGATTTGCCATGGCAAAAATTCCCACTGCCTTGTAACATCTTTTGAAGTTGGAGTGAAAACTCAAGCATTTCCTATCTCTTTTGTTCATCTAACAGAAATAAACCTTGCATCCCTCTTCTGAGGCACAAGAAATAGTCTAAAGTTCATACAGTAATTAAAATAGCAGAACAACAACAGATTTTATTGGGCGCTTCACTCTGTTCCATTGTTAGCAGTTTCTGTGTCTGGAACATCTGAGCTACCACCAGTTCAGAAGAACTAAGCGACCTTCCTAGTATATAGAACTAAGGACTCCCAAAGTCTCAGCCAAAAAATCAACTGTTCGAAGCCATTTCTCACTTTTTCCAGCTGAAAAGCTGAATTTCAATGGAGTTATGTTGATAGTAGAAAAGAAACAACATTAGGAAGCACCAGTGTAATGCCCATGCAGTTAAAACAGTTCTGGGCTGTAAAATCTAAATTAAAAATATCAGCATCTTGTAGACTGGCACTACTCTGTCAAAGCAAAAATCCAAAGCAAAACACATCATCTTCAGGAAAGCTGCACATAGATCATGGATCAGGCTTGATTAAAGGGCTACCATTGTTTGTTCAAGGCAAGCCAAAGACCCACATGTACACTGAATTACTGCTGCTCACCAGAAAACCCTGCAGGTGTGCAGCCGGTGTGCTGAGCTGATCTAAAGTCTGTCACCAGGTTGCTTTTATATTAATTTCTCTTAATAAACAGGTGTATAGTTGGAACCACAGATACTCCCTCTCCCCTCCACTTCCCAGCAGCATAAATTAGAGTATTTTAGTCCTACACATCATACTGCCACACCGTATTTTCCCAGATAGCCTAGAGCAGAAGTCTCAGTCATGTTCACACAGGTCTATAAACTTCTTCCTCTGCCACACTTCCTCCAAAATACTGACCAGAGACCCAAGGAAGACCACACGTTACTCTGCCCTTCTGCAGCATACACTGCTGGGATACAGCCACAGGGGCAGGTTTGTACATAAAATTATTTTTTCTATATAAATACATTTTTTCCCTCATTTCAACAAGTCTATGCCTCATTTTGAGGCTCCACAAAGCATCTCCTAAATACAACAGACTTTTGTGGAATTTACAGCTACTGCTCCATTAGTTCAGGGGTCATAGGAAATAACCCATTGCTTCTACTCAAAATTTTAATACCACCATACAGGACATGTTAGGATCATGGTTTTGATTATTGCAAGGCTTCTTTTCTAATTCTTTTTTTGTAAGAACTCAACAATCTGGTATTCAGAAAGATCTTAGAAATAGAAAACCTGCAGTTTAATAAGGAGACTGTGTAAAAGAACGGGAAGGAAAAAAGTGAGTTTGGATATGAAACTCATTAAATTCTGTGGTCTACATAGACTTTTCACTGATGAGATTAACAGTAAATATATGGCTAGACAATGTGAAGAACCTACATTTCCAAAGGGCATGATAAAGCAACATTTCATGAAAACACATTGTTGTTTACAAGAAAGATCTATTAGTGTCTACAGTTTAATAATTAAAACTACATCTATTACTCGCCAGTTAATCAATTTTTAAAGCAATTCTTGTAAAAAACACCCAGCATGTACACGGGACTTTTCTACTACCCGAACAATCTTCTATTAAGCCCATGATTACGATCATCATTAATGCCTCTAAAAATTGATAATATTAATGAAGATACTGAAAGCACCAATCAGTTGGTACATATGAGTTAGGTGTTAAAGAGAAACTCTCTAGCAGCAGCTCTTCAGATGGGAGCTCATGTGGACATCTTCATTAAGATTAAGCCACACATCCCATGGTGAAGATGCCGGAAAAGCCCGTTATAGTAAAGTAGCAGCAGATGCACAAGAGGCAGCGTACCTGACACAGGCGGAATGCGAAGAGTATGAACTGTGGATAAGGAAACATGCTTGGTACTTTGGGGGTGAGGAGGGAGGAAAGGTAAAATTAATATGGATTTTATAATTTCATCTCTTATACCCATCTATTTTAGAATAAATAACAATCCAGCTACAGTCAGTAAGGAGTTCTGTTGCTGACTGCAGCAGAGTCAAGGTTTCGCTCATATCTAAGTACTACAGACTAAAATATAGATTTTTTTAATTTGATTGGGGAAAACCCTGGAACAAGTATTTATTAAGAACAAGCAATACTCTTACATCTGGATCAGGGCAATCCCAGGCACAGCTACAGGTTGGGCAGAGAAGAGATTCAGAGCAGCCCAAGGAGAAGGACTTCGGGGTGTTGGTCAATGAGAAAATGAACATGAGCCGGCTGCAGTGTGCACTCGCAGCCCAGAAAGCCAACCGTATCCT
>WYDI02011154.1:0-19467 GCA_009867235.2 Psittacus erithacus
GGTGGCAGCAGCAGTGGTTTGTGTTATACCTTAGTTACTGGGCTGTTCTTATCTCAACCTGTGGGAGTTACATTCTTCCCATTCTCCTCCCCATCCCTCTGGGAGTGGGTGGGGTGGGGGGGAGAGGTATGGGGAGGAGTGAGCGAACGGCTGTGTGGTTCTGAGTTACGGCTGGGCTGAAACCACAACAGAGTTTCAACTGCATAACATTTCTTATTAAGAACTTAAGCTTTAAATTTCATAGTCACTCTTACAAATAAATTCAAGAAAATACTTCAAAGCTATGCTATTATTCATTTTTATATATGAAAGGAAGAAGTAATTAAAAATAAAAATGCAATGAGTCATCTCTTCCAAATGCTATTGAGAGATCTGAGGAAGCTGCATGTCTGCTTAAGAAACTTAGTCACTCAATTCCACCCTCCTGCTAAAACACATTACAGAACACAAATCTGAAATAACTGAAGCACAGTCATCTCAGAGCCAATCATATGCGCTTTCTTCTTCAACTTCAGGTTTTTTAATGGAGGCTAATCCTTTGCTCACTATCTCTTCTTCTGCCTTCAGTAAAAATACATTATGGACTAACAAAAACTCCCAGCAGCACAAGTTTCACAGCTTATATAGCAAGTCTGCATGAAGGAAAAATTAAGGAAAGGACACAAAGTTTTTAGATGTGGCTCTTCCTTTCTGGTACAATTTTTAGATAGATAGTAAAGACTACAATATATACAAAATATCCTTTTATATACTGTAAGTAACTGAATTAATAAGGTTGGAACTTTCACTCGTATTTAATTAAAATTTAAAATTCAATAAAATACGATAATTGAAATTACTGGAAAGATTGCTGGTAGTTTTCCAAAGGCATGGGAAGAGCATACTGCAAACAGAGAACCTGACAGTTATGTTCCTGAAACTGCATTTCAGGACAGACTATCTATCTAGGAGACAAGACTGAAAGAGACAGTCATCACCACACATATGTACCTTTTTTGATTTATTGAGTGAAGAAACAGGCTTTAGTATTTGATTCTTAGCCTTTGTGTACTTAGCTCAAGCTGAGCTCTCCTGTCTCAAGTGTGTATTTTACTGCAGAGGAGCTTTGTTCAATTAGGCTCAAGTCACAAAATGTGCCACTTCAAAAACCCATCTGAAGAGCAGGCGCTAATGGTGAAACAAGGTAAGCGGACATAAAACTTCTGTTAAAGAAAATGAAACACGACCTTCCATGTCCAAACATGCTAACAGTTGTGTCATGCGCTAACAGAACATGGCACGAAATTATCAAAAAATTATTCATTTTTAGCAGCACAGCAACAATCAACTGCTCAAAAGTTCCTCACAAAGTTCAAAATAAGCTTAGACGGTTTCTGCTAAACATCTCAAAATAATTTACATTAAACTTTTTATGTGGTGAGGCAGTTACAAAGCAAAGTTTCTCTTGCCTGGGGATTTGTTGAGGAGTTTTTTCCCCTCTTAGGAAAGAGTTTCTTTTAGATATATCAAAACCAAAATTATGCTATTTCTGTCAGGACACTTTCACTCAATAAGCAGTAATAGATTAGGCTGTACTGCAAGGCAGTTCCAAGCTCACTCCGGTTTTAAACATCTGAAAAAGCCTAGCCCAGATTTCCCGGGTTTAACCAAAGCTCCAGAACCCTCCTGGCTTAGCTCTTGTAAAAAAACACCTACATATTGCTGCAAAATACAAACCAAAAATATCAAGAAACATCCTATCTTCGATGTTTCTTAAATGTTTCTGGCAGGTATTATTCCCATGCTATTGATATCAGCACTAGCGCCCTCCCTGATCTCACCACCAAGCCAAAATTCTATGCAAGAAGAACAAAAGCATTTTCTTTTTTCCAAAATCTCAAACCACTGCACTTAACAATCATACATTTGAGATACATGGGTTGTATTTGTATCACAGAGAAGACCTGGAACAGAAACCGGTATAGCTGCTAAGAAATGCATCAGGAAAAGAGATAGTAACCTGAAAGAAGCAAGAGATCATTCCAAAGGCAGTGCTAGAAAAAAAACAGCTCAACAGCTAAAAAAGCAGTGAGGCAAGTCCTCCCAGAGCTCTACTGAAGGTCCTTCCTGCCCTGCAAATTCTTATTTCAAAGGCACACTCTACCATTTATTTCATATCCATTTATCATTCTCTAAGTTCAGCCAAACCAAAAGGACACAAAGATGCCATGAACCCAGCAGACACATTAAGGACTTCAGCGCTGACCTTAAAGTGGAGACAGTGGTAACAAGTTAAAGAAATTGGAGGAATTCCATTTTAAAAATTGATTACCAAGCCTTAGAAAAACATCGTCAGGACAGATGTTGAAAGAGACTGATCTTTGTGCTAGTTTCACAACAGTAGCAGTAAGGTTTTATGAGGCACCTGGTAAAAGAGTAGAAAATATGACAAAACAGGAGTAGAGAAAAGAACAAAGAGAGAAGGATCAGGTTAGATCATGCCTGCAATTTAAAACTGAAGCATTACATTCCATACCACATTTGCAGATACTAATTGAGATGTTTTCTTTGCAATGGAAGACTAATGCCATCTGTCATGTTACCTGATTATATGCTGGACAAAAAAGTGTTTGGTTCCCCCCCCTTAGTTTTGATGCAGAGATATCTAGGAAGTAGACACGGAAGAATGATTTTAAGTGGGTTACTTGAACTCTACTAGCAGGCTGAATAACTAGTTCAGTGAATATGGAATAACCAATATAAAGGAAGTATTCTATATTCAATTCCAAACATTCTTCTAAGTTGTTGTTTGGGTTATTTTTGTGGATTTATTTCCCCCACAAAATGTAAAGGAAATCAAAATTATTTTGAACTACCACACTTGAATTATTTTTTTAAAGAAATACCTGAACTTCATAGTTTATTTCTGTTTCATTTTCTTTAAGGGAAATTTCAGCAAAACCTAAATGAATTATGAAACTTAAGAGCATCATCAACTACATTTGCTGATAGAAGGTTCTGGTTGAAACTTCTTGCCTACTCCAGAAGAGGTTACGTAGCTCTGTAAAACCCAGCACTCATGCATCTTAACTGGGACCTCAAGTGCATTCCCCCCAGGCACAAGAACTAACTCACAGAAGTGCTAGGAAAGCATGTGATGAGTTAGAATTGAAGCTTTTCAGTTTTCTTAATTAGAAAATTAATTATTGTGGCTTAATTATTGTGGCAAAGGATATGTCAGTGTAATTCTACATTCCCTGTAGGTAATAAAACCAAGGCTGTCAACAAGTTCATAGGTTATCTCAAGCTCCTTGTTTCTCTGCCCTCTCTCCCCTGCTGCACCACATACTTTTTGTGATGCAACAAAATGACCTGTTAATTTTTCTTCAGATGGCAGGCCGACATGAAATCATTAAAAGAAATGCTGTAAATTGTGTCTGGGTGCTTCCACACTACTTTTTCATCTATATCAGTATTAACTTAATGAGTGAATATTTTCTTTTCCACATTTCCTAGCAGTTCAATTCCCTGAACTCATAAGTTATGTGTGTCCGTCCCCGCCCCCCTTACCTTTTGCACTGTTGTACTTACGACACAGACTCAGATTTTGATAAAAAGCTCTGTAAATAAGCATTTGGCTCTTCTTTTGCAACTAAGGTATTAGATAAGATACTTTTCATTTTTATGAGGCTAATCATGTCATTTCTGAAATAGAAGAAAGCAGGAATATAAATCGAAATAGACTGTAAAGGCAGTCAGCAAGGTTGCAACCCCCCACCCTGACTTTGCAAACCTCTAAACATTTAAACACATTCAAGCCTTGCAAAGATCTGCTTTTATGCATATGCCTGAATTCAGCTGAGCAATGAATAAAAACTCATTTGAACAGATAAGAGCACAAGCAACCATTCTGTATCCTAGAAAAGGGAAAGCAAGTAGTAAATGCAAAGCCCCTAACTTCTGAAAATATTAAATACCATATTCCTCCTTCCCTTTTAGCTTTTAAGACTCCACGTGTCAAGTCCCGCTTCAGAGGCTTAACATATTTTACTTTTAGAAGTCCAAACACAATGAGATAATAAGGACTTGGAATAATAATTTTACTGATACAAAAACCTTCCTGAACCTGGTGCGTGTTTTCCCTCCATGCCATGAACTCCCTGAAGTTACTATTCATTATCAACCTCTTCTGACAAAACAAGGTTCTCTTCCTGAAGTGGAAGATGTTCATCACGGATTACTGGCCTGTATGTACTGCCAGAACACATTATTCCACCAACCTCTTAGGACAGGTGAAATCTGTTCAGAGAACATCAGCAAGAGCTCCACCAGCCCATTACCACTCAAAGCACAGTTAGTTTGACTGTTCACAGGGGGGAAAGGGAGACAGGGCACACAGACACAAAACAACGCATTACACTGATTCTTACTCTATTAGCAGAATACAAACTTCAGCTTTTTTCTCATTTCAAGCGTGTTCACCTTCTCACTTCGTAGTGTTAACTCGCATAATTAATCAGCTTCAACTACGAGAAAGAACTATACAAAATACTTTAAAAAAGGGATCACAAGAAAAAAGCTGGATACGCACTTTTTGGGACTTCAAAGCAATAGGGTTTTCTTACAGATGCACAGCAGGGATTGCTTGAGGTAAGATATCTTGACTTGTGCAACAGAGACTCATCCTGAATATTAATAAAAGGGCTGACTTGCAAAATAAAAAAATATTTTAGTCTAACACAATTATAACCAATAAGAGAAGAAGTTAATGCTAGATGTTGAGCTTTAAAGGTGAAATTCCTTTAAGGCAAGACTGTCACTAAAAATCAGTGACCTGAAGAAAAGTATGACAAAAGTTGGCTTTCTTTTCAGTGATCAGCAAAGTTACAAGTTTTAAAAATGATCTCCATCACTTTGTACTTTATATAGGACACACGCAACAGCACTACAAGGTTTTAAATGCCTTTTCACTGAATCCTCAAGAAACACAGCTGATGGCAACACAACAACTGATGCCTACATAGGACAGGCACAAAACAGCCTGTCATTATTTTATAGTACTTTAAAGTCAGTACAAAGTGTATGGTAAATGGGATCACAGCTCTTAGAAACTTGCAGCGCTCTGAAATTCTGCAGTCTCCTACAAATATTTTACATAAATAAAAGGCAGTAGAGAGAAAACAAAAAACCTGTCAAAGCTCCACCTGAGTATTTTCTGAACAAAGGACTAACAGCCTGTACATTACACTAAGCACCTCTCTTAGCATTAATAAGATGTAAATGATTTACCTTTCTGTAAAGCAGTGAATAAAAATGTCATTAGAGCTAACAAAGCATCTTTTAAAAAGCATCACATGGCACTATGAAGCTGTGAGCTAGTATTTATCAGATGGCTCAGTCTCTCATCAGATACTAAAAAGATCCAAAGACCCTTCTATGTCTGCTAGGTACTGTCTTAAGTCCAAAATGTTACCAGACATAGGCTTGTCAAAAAGATATCCAATATCTCTCTGGACTTGGTATTACTGCACCCTCCAAAGCTCCAAGAAGTGATGGGAAATACAATTCTTCGTAGGGGAAAAGAAAAAAAAACAGCAATAAAAACTATTTAAAACCATGTTAGCATACAAAATATGGCAAGATTATGACAAGAACTGGCTCTGAGCAAGTTCAGTCTGGAAATTTCAGTAAGTCCAAGCTACAAGCAGAATGAGATTTAGAAATATCTCATCAAGAGTATAGGTTAAAGAAAACTGAAATAAAGAAGAAGTGAATAGTGAACTGCCATCTTGCAGCTCTAATTCTCACAACATTGAGCTAGTTGGTCGTCTGTTTCTGCTGTGGCTAACTGTATATCATTTTGATTATTATGTTATTCTTATAGTCAAACTCTGTCAAAAAAAATCTGATTTTTCTTCCAGTGAGAGTACATTAAAGTAAATCCAATTAGAGTACCTTGAAGAAAGCGTAAATTTTTTACTGAGTTTTTAATAATTAATCTTAAATACCCCAGCAGGGAAAATTTAATTCTTATTTCCTGACATTTTTTCCACTTTTCTGAAACTTCAGCATCATGACTTTGTGTCAAACAGACTTCTAAACCCTTAACGCAGGCCTGCAGGCAAATTCTTACACCCAGGGTAACTTCAGTATGTTGCATATTAATGGTAGTAACTGGATTTCTATGTATTTCTACAAAAGCCCATTAAAGACAAGACTGACTTTTCCATCTCATTGCAAGATCAAGCCTGAGACAATGAGATGATATAACCCTGCTCCTCCCCCAATGCTTTTTTGTCTACTCGACGTCTTACCTTTTCCTTCACTTAGTGAGGTATCAGAGAGATCAAAAAGGAATTTTTCCCCCACATAAGATACTCTCAATCAAAAGTCACATTACAATATCAAACCTGACTTTAATCTTTGCTTCAATGTAGGCAATAGTATCCAGTGCTTCAGCTTTGTTATAACAAATAACAGTTTTTTCCTTTAAATCCTAAGCTACCTGCATAACCAACGAAAACACGGTGCGCTTCCCTGACAGGCTTCAGAAAGCGAGAACTCAAAATTGGTGCATGAAATCTTGTTTTCAATAAGCTTTAGGAGGCACGCACTTCCAATAAAGTAAACCACAGCTGTTTACAACATGGTAGAAAAAAAACAATACAACAATCCTAAGAATCCCATGACAGTGTTTCAATAAATCTCATTCGTTTCGTGGAAATCCATAAGGCTCCATCTATGATAAAATGAAGAGGTTTCTGCTTTGCTTTTTCTAACTTTGAATACTCTCACATCCAAAACAGATGATCTTACTGCAAAAGAGAACCCAGCTATTTCTTTCATACTCACAGGCCACTATGTATGCTCATGTTCTTTTCACTTTTTACATTTCTTTGACAAATCTGCTTCTTTGTCTGGTTCTTGATAACATCCCACTGCCTCGAACTCTTTCCTCTGGCAGATGAACCTGACATAGCTCAGTTAAAACCTTTTAACTTTAAAGCCCCTGCATTCTATCTCTCCCAGTAATTCAATGCAGCTGTCATTACCAACACCTACAAGTAAGGAAGAAGAACTGCAGCAGAAATGCTTTCATTCTCCAACAGTTTGTATGTGAAGAAACTTATACAATATGTACACTGTTAAGAAGCTGGTACACACCTTAGAGGCATTCAGGTCTGTCTTTAAAAAGCTGACTACTCTCAAAACTGGAAGAGGGAATACCTCAAAACTTGGACTTGCACATTCTAGGTACAAGCAAGCACTCTCTCAGCTGCCTAGATACGGGGTAACTACACACTGTGTCCTCAAGCCTTGTCACACAAAGCAAAAAAAATTAGTTAAAAAATAAACCTCAGCATTCTGCACACCCTCTTCACCCTTTTTCTCAGGGACTGCTCCCTCGCATATCCCTTCTAAGCACTGTACTACAGAGGCAACTCTTGAAAAAGAACTTCTGGTCTCTATGGCGCCCTGTACAACGTACCACACTTATTCCAATGCTTTCATGCATTTATCAAACTGCTAAAGTTCCAGGAGGAAAAAAAAAAGAAAAAAAAAGGCAAAGAGTTGCAAAAAAAATGCAACATCTGGTCTAAACACAAGGCACTAAAGACACCCGATCATGTTCCAAGAATAGAAACACTTGACTGTAATTACTGCATATGGTCTCCAGGGGAAATACAGTTAATGTGTCATTAGTTACAACCCACTGAGTCAGACTGGAAATTCTGAATGCTGCCGTAGACCTGTCTGTCAGTGAAGCGAGACCTACCTCACTTTTACACTGAAAGTGACCTTTAAGCAACAAAAGCAAGGAAAGGATTAGTATTTTTTTTCCATTTTTAAACACACTACCATACTTATTTTGAGCATGTAATCTGGAATAGCAGAGCATTCTAGAAAAATAAAGCAGCCATCCATCAGTCTGAGGAGACCATGCTCGTTTTGCTACTTAATCAAAGTGATTTTTAAAAATCAGTTCGCAAATCTTACTTGTCACTGCAAAACACAAGTACGCTGGGTTGTGAACACACATTAACTCAAAAGGCAACGAGGGCAGAATCTTGCTTGCTCCTTGCACATCTTCTAGTCTTAAAATAAGGAAATCTTCTGCATCGGCTAGATGTGATGCATACACGCACACAGACTTGTCTGAGTGGAAAGAAGGGAGAGAAAAAACTCGAGATACAGTAAAAAGATATGAACATAGAATTATGTGTAAAGAACTACTTACAACACTCACCTACTCTACTACTCCAAGAACTGCTTCACAACAGAATCTAGAGCAAGCCCAAAGTGGAACTGGTCAAAAATTTCCTTTTCTTAGGTATTCTTTCCCTCTAAATCAGTATTTTCTAGCAGAATAACACTGAAAGAGAAAGCATTCAAATTAAGATCATCAGCCAGAATGATTTATAAAATCTTTTTTAATACTATGTTTTATTTGCATTACAATGGTTAAGGAAGTGGAAGCTTCTGAATTTTCTGAATAGTCCTTCAAGTTTTTTATGGCAATGGCAGCTTCAAGCAACATGCAACAAGACAAACTAGAAGAAATCATAACTTCCTTTCAGAACAAGGGTTTCAGCAGGGTTCTTACTCAGTGGTACTCTCCTACATTTCATCTTCTCTATTACTGTGCCACAGGCTAGCTCCCTTTGCAAGAAAGTGAAAGGCAGAATCAGTTAAAAAAAAAACCTGAAACCAACACACACCCATATAAACCCAACAACTTTTTTGCTAGAGTTTCTACCAAATTGGCTCCGTATCAGTAAATCCCTTTAAATAGGTTCTTAGTATCTGCCATAGAAAAAATATTAAAATACATTTCAACTACATATTAAAATACACTTAAATCATAAAACCTGTGACATATAAAAGCATAAATATCATTGCATTTTGCAGCGAAGAGCTCCCCTTTCTAAGATCGGGATCTCATCTCCACATCTTACTACAGACTTGCTTCACGCAGGCTAATGTTCTGTTTAGAAAAGTTTAAGATCTCAGTGAGATACTGAATCTCTCAAGATCTCATGAAGTTTAGAATTTACTACTTCAGTGTTTAGAAATAAAAGCTCCCTGGATCAGCTTCTCATGTCCTCAAATATTAGACCCTTGTTTCCCCAACAATTTAACATTTTACAGAATCAAAAAGCCTCAAGCGTACTATACTACTTCAAAAGCCAACAGCAAGACAGGTGTTGCAAGCAGACAAGTACACTCCCGGTATAGCAATACTAAACCTCAGATGATAAAAGTTATCAATTTTGCCCAAAATAGAAAAAGTACTAGGGACGATTTTCACATGAAATGGTGAAGGAGAAAACTCAGAGAGCGTATAAAAGGACAATCAAAGTCAATAAAGGCATCCTCAAGATCTTCAAAATAGTACATCCCTGTCACTTCACAGAAATGTGGTTAGTATAACAAACTGTTCTATAGAATCCAGAGGTATTAGATACTAGATACCATACACATACACACACGTGCACAGCAAAGATGATTACTACCATAAAAAAAACCTACACAAATATATTTATTTTTATATATATATATGTATCTCAAATACATTTGGTCCATTTTTATTTATTCTTAAAGGTCAGCTAGTAGATCATAGAAACTACTGCAGCTCTTTCAAGGAAAGTTAATTCAAGATTTAAAAAAAGACAAAGCTTAAAACAGATGGGGCATGGACAAAACAAATAAACCTATTAATCCCAGTGGGTATGTTCTTCTAACAGTTAATATATAACAAGTTCTTCTTCACCACGTGAAATATCGAGAAGACTGATCTAAAGAAGGTTTTTAAATAGAAAAAATAAAGTGTTTCTCTCACGTTTCATCTGTTGATTGAGCTGCAAAAAGCAGAGGTACTACACAAACATTATGCATACATCTGAAGTTATTTGATATGAATAATGAAAATTCACTATGCCAAAAAAACTCTGAAAGATTGTGTTTAACGATTTCTTTGAAGCTCACAGTGGCTGTTTTTCATGAATTGATAATTCCTTACATTTGGAATATTCTCTCCATATATTAAAAAACAGCATTCAATGTGTAATAACTGTTTATACTGATTATAACATAAAATTATAGAGAAGAAACAGAGAATAGTTTGAGTTGGAAGGGACCTTCAAAGGTCACCTACTCCAACCCCCCTGCACCTACATTACCATTTTCATATTTTATTTCACAATACATATGCTAAGTATTTCTAGTTACTATAGAGCTTTTGTAACTCTACGCATTTCCCTTCAAATGACCAAATCAGTACCCTGTTGTCATAGCAGCAAGTTGCTTTTTGAAGCCTAGACAGCTAGGTGGCTGTTATTGAAGTCCAGCTAGGTAAATTACCTCATCCATCCATCTGCTTCTGTAATGGGGCAGAAGGGAAAAGCCAGCACAGTTTGTTATACCCACATCACCTGCATCTCAATCTGATGCTCTTCATGGGCACAGACTAGAACTTCCAAAAAGCAGTACCATTAAAGCAGGATCTAAGCTTCCTTCCTTCGTTTTCAGTTTTTATAGCCCACAATCAGGAAAGAAAAAAAAAAAAAAAAAAAAAAGGAATCCACACACCAGAGCCTCCCCCTTATTACTCAAAACCATACATTTTTAAGTAATATAGATGGCTTTCATGAAGAATATTTAATTAACTTGTTAAACAATAACGTACCATAAGGATGCTGAGGAGGGACTCCTCAGGGACTGTAGTTATAGGACAAGAAGTAATGGGTTCAAACTTAAACAGGGGAAGTTTAGACTGGATATAAGGAAGAAGTTCTTTACTGTAAGGGTGGTGAGGCACTGGAATGGGTTGCCCAGGGAAGTTGTTAATGCTTCATCCCTGGAGGCATCCAAGGCCAGGCTGGACAAAGCCTTGGGTGGCATGGTTTAGTGCGAGGTGTCCCTGCCCATGGCAGGGGGGTTGGAACTGGATGATCTTAAGGCCTTTTGCAACCCTAAGTATTCTATGACACTATGATTCTATACTGCAATAGCTATTATCCTGCCACTGATGCTCCAACTCCAAAATCATTCAACAAGTCTTCAGCTTCCTGCAATGCCAGAGGAACAGGTACCTTTTCAATGTAGCTTAAATAATCACAACAACCTTAAACAGCCTTTACAACGGGCCTTAAATCAATATATTTGACCAAAGCAGTAAAAATGCAAAGCCATTCAATACTTGCAGAAGACTGGACTATCAGCTCTATGTTCACCACTGACACTATCTAAGCAGCAGTTCTCTTTCAACAGAAAGGAACCTATGATTCTGCAATGGCAGCCTTGCTGTAACAAACATAGCTGAACACTGAAATAGATGGTGCTTGCTGTACATTATTTCAGCAATAGTTTTATTCTAAATGCTTGAACACCTTTGCTCAAGAATCCACAATGGTCATCACAAATACCAGATACAGCATCCAATTTCTCGGTACTATAAGCCATATAAGCTATTCTGGTCCCATTTTTATTTATAGTCTCTAAAGGCAGTAAGATCCAAAATTGCCAACTGAGTTTACAGACTAAGAAAACCCAATGTCCCTGCAGACCATAACGAGAGCTTTTAAACAAGAACATAATGGTTCCCACAGCAAAAGCAATAAAAGCAAGAGGTGTGACACACTTGCACAAAGCCTGACTCTTAGTGCTGTGCACCTTCTCTCTTTAATGTGCCTTGGGTTAGAAACACGAAGCCTAAGTGTCCTAAATATAACTCCATATTCAAAACCTTCATCTCGCTTTCTGATGCATTGTCATATCACGATTTTCTGATTATATAAGTGATGGTCGTGAACAGACACGCCTCAGATTCACAACATTACAATATAAGCTAATATTATCAGGAGTTCCACAAGTAATTTCTGCCCAGTTACAACACGCAGGCATTCCTTTGGTAGCCTTTTTAGATGTTTTTTTCTCCATAACTTTCTCTTCCAACCACATTAAGTCACAAAGCTAAACGCATGATTAAGCAAAAACACAAGTGTGTGTCGAAACGGACCACATGAATAATTCAGTCCTGCTTTCACTTGCTCTTGCTGCCCACATTAATAGTCCTTGTTCCTCTCTCCTGACTATAAGCATTTATCCAATCCATCAGAAAATTTTTCCTTAGCCTCCAGAACATTAGCTTGCCATGTTTTATTTCGGCAATTAGAAAATGTTGTCACTAGTGAGATATTATTACAAAGTAAATTTAATTACGCAACAGCCAATAAAAATATTTTAAAAAAGGATGCAAGTTTTGAACATTTATAGAGCTTCTTCCACATTTTCCCCAGGGATCTTCTTGTAATGCAGATTAAAAATGGAACAAGTTGCTCGTTTTGTTGGTTGGGGTTTTTTATGAGAGGAATAAATAAAACACCAAATGAGTTAAACAATCTTCATACACAGCACATCATGAAATAATTGACATCAAGTAAACAAGGGGAAAAAAAAAGGAAGGAAGATATAGAAGCTCACAATTGGAAATGGCTTGCTCTAAGAGCACACAGCACATTTCTTGCATCTGAGAGGCAAGTACCTGCCACATGCGGAACCTCAGGCACACACATTGATAAAAGTATCTTCATCAGTATCAAAAGATGACTTCTTGAATACAGGCTCATAACTACTCATCTCAAAGATGACAGCACCTTCCCATGTTTGAGCCACCTCAAACAAGTAATAGCAGCTTGATGTTGACAACCAAATTTCATTCCTTTGAGTAAATTTACACAAATAGAGAAAAAAATGCAAAATGTTGGGTTTCGTTCACACTTAGTAATAATCAGAAGATTCCTATAAAGTGAAAGTAAATCTCCACTTTCTAGCCATACAGGAATACTTCATTGCCAGAAACAGGCTAGGCTGAGAGAAAAAGGGAAAAAAACAGGGAAAAAAGAAAAAAAAGGGGACAAGACTTTTCTACTAAACAAAAGACTATGCAGAGGCAAGAGGGCCAACACTCAATCCCTCACACCCGGTAAGTTCTCAATGCAGAACGCATTTTCAAGGAAAGAGTTTTCTTCCAATAGTTTACAGTTTGTTTTGTTTCTGTTAATTCAGCTCCCCTGTTTTCCATGTGCCCAACAGATTTTAATAAGAGGCGTATTTGGATCAAGAAATAATACCTATACTCATTCTATATGAGAGCTTACAAATGCCAATAAACCCATAATGCATTTTACATTGAGCTAACCCATCCCAAAAACCCCAAACCACTCATTTTTGACATTGTTTTGGATTAAGTAAAAATTGCTCAAGTCCTCCATCTCAAAAGGTCATACATAGCTATTAAACACTTCCTCTGCTTGCACAGAGGACTTGAACATCTTATCAGTTAAAACTCCACTGCAATATTCAAATCCTATGCGTGAAGAAAGTCTGCTTCATAGAAACCAGCAATACATGCATGTATGTATTTAAGCAAAAAAAAGTATGTGGAACTCTTACTGCTTCCATAGCTTTTCCATACCCTTCTTCACCTTTCAGTGTTGGAGGTTTTTTCCCCTCTGGAGCCCATACACACAGGAAGAAAGGTATAACACAAGCAGACTGTAGCCTCAATTTCAGAAAGAGAGGTGTTAGAATGTGATTTAATTACTGTGATGATGCTTGGGCCCATTTAAGGTGACCTGAAGTACACAAGGAATTTACACTGACAAATCACTGATGGGAGTTCACGAAATTTCTTAAGATTTCACCCTTGACTTAAATTTCCTTCTACCCTGTTATCATTACCAAACATTTTATTCTACAGGGGGTCTAAACCATTCATGCTGATTTAATTTATGGCAATTTAAACTGTGTCAGAAAGTTAATAACTTAGGAACAAAGCGCTTGTCTCTTACCGAGTTTAATCAGTGCCCATTAACATGCTTGTTAATTTTGCCTTTTTGTTATTCATGCGTTCTAATCCAAAGCTACATTTACATTGAGTGGAAACAAACTTACCCAACTCATGAGACCTCCAAATAGATACCTAACTTGCCCAAACACTTTTCTCAGCCTTGGAAGTGAGAAAATTCTACTTTTTCTTTTTGGAAGTGCAAGTCAATATTTCCACCAAAATAAGAAAACAATAAAAAGAGATTTAAGCTCTTTCATGTATATCAACAGCGTTTAAGAATTGCATTGTCCTCATCTACCACTGTAAATCAAGAAAAAACTCAATGGAAGAGTTTTACCTCATTATAAGAGTGGCCTTACCATGGTATGAAGCCAGTGCAAGTGAAAAAAGGTTCGGGCTGCAAATCACACATGCAAACTCTTTTGTTTGAACGAGGAATACATTAATAAAAAGAGTTCTGAGTAATTAGCTATAGAATGAAGTCACACAAACATATCTAAAAATGGAGCCTGCAGCACCAGCTGATGGAACATTCATTTCTAGTGCACAGCCAGGAGGAAAAGTCAGCCTTCCAGAAAGAAATTTTCAAGCAAGGTAGGCAGGGAGTTGAAGCCATATGAAGCAATGGTGATGTTCCAGTTTATTTTAACAATTCAAGCCCCATAGAATGAAACAACCATATGGTTTCAAGGCTGCTGACCTTTCTGAAGATTTTAAATTGTGATCTTAACAGTTTCACACCTAACTATATAGACCATACCTGTTTAACATCCTGTGTTCAGTGCGGATTTTGTCCACTTTCAGTTAATAAATCACTAGTATTTAAACAAATCTCATCTAAAGTTATAGTCATCTCTAATTTGTATCAGAACACAGGCGATACAAGCCCAACCATTACATGGAGTTTATAGATTGTGTTATACTCTGCAAATCTTTTTAGCTCCACAGGGACACACCAAACATGCTAATCATGTCATCAAAAGTTAATGACAAAGCACTGATCAGAAGATTTTTCCATGTCAATTCAGCCGCATATTTGTTTGTAATCTACACTTAAAAGTAAGTCAACTTTGGCTGAAGAGATCTTTGCGTAGGAGTCCAGATTGCCCGGTAGTTGCATCAGCCATTTACAGATGCTAATAAAGGAAATAAAACCATCTAAAATGAACAATTAAGAGGCTGGTTTTATTGAAGTGATTGCATTTTTCTTAATAGAAATAAATTAAAGTTCCCACATAGATCTAATAAATACAAAAATTTGCAAATGTACTTAGATGCCATTAAACAAAAGTCAATTATTTCAGCAAAGTCAGGTTTCCAAGTGCACTGCAAAAAGAAAGGTAAGTATTAGCATTAATAATTGGTAAGAGAAGAAGAATCTCACTAAATGTATTTTAACAGCGGGAAGTGAAACAGAACATTTCACTGCACAGTTGTATTTTCCGAGACTTTCTTACAACCCACGATGCCAGCAGCAGTGGATTAACCTAGTTTCTGTGGGCACAAGTCTAGAATCTATTACTGAGTGCAGCTGTCAGAGCCACCTGCATATCTCTGGCTCCAGTCAAGTCTCAGAAGCAGGCCAAAGGGTGAATTCGGGATGCTGCAGTGTCCATTCTCATTTATGTTTGCAAAAAATAAAACTAAAAAAAAAAAAAACAAAAACAAAAAACACCCAAACCAACCAACAACCAAACAAAAAACAACCCAAAAACCCAACACAAAAACCCCTGATATAAAGCAGGAAGGTTGCAAGCTGCTCGCCATATCTGCCTAGAAGCTTTGATTATACAAAGCTGGTACAATCTGCGCTTGTCATATTTTTCCAGCGTATACATGCCAGTTCAACCTTTGTTTATACTTGTATGCCTAACATGGCTTTCCCTAACTTCAGAGCATGTTTGGATTAGCCAGCGAGGAAGCTGCTACTGCCAAGATTAAATGGCAAGCAAAGCCAATCATGAGAGAAAAAAACTGAGTCTCACAGATAAAGGAAAACATAAAATAAGGATTTCCAGTTACCAGCAAGGAAACTTTAACCAGTTCATATCAGCACTGTAAAGTTCAGATGCTCATTCAGACTCTTCCAGATATCCTTAAATTCAAATCTGGAACAGTAATTAGGCTGACTTTTTTGAAGTTTATCTTTTCCAACTCACCGTTCTCTACGTCAGAGAAAACCCACCAGATTTGGCTGTGGACAGTGCAGAAACTATGCACACAACACAAGAAACACGAGTTGCTGTTAAATGTTTTCTTTACAGCATTTGTGCGAGTACAGAGACACATGCATTCAAAAGACTCCAAGGGCTGTTTAGTTTTTACTGGTTTGTCCACTAACAAAGCAATATAGTAGCCACCTGGCTGACTTTACGTGCCCCACAAAGCTTTCCTCAGCAGAGATGGCCTGCTTCTGGGAGCACACCTTCGGCACTCCAGACACAGAAAAATTAGTTTCCCATTTTCTGAATCAAGAGTTCATGAAAGCTGAGCAAAGCAAAGTTTTGCAGCTTCACAAGCATAGGCTGAACAACAACAATATTCTGCTAAAAACTCACATACTCGAAGCTAGTGAGATGAACAAATAAAATATCTTCTAGTTTGCTCTGGCCTATTTAAAAATCATGCTGAAGCCTCTACTTGCTTCTTACATTGTGGAGTTGTATGTACATAAGGACACAGTTCAAGATACTTGCAGTAGCTCTAAATGACTTTGCATCTATAATACACTAGTGACACTATGACAGCATCCCCCTTGGATTAGATAAATCCTGCTGCGAAGTTTTCTCTCTGTGCAGCAGTGCCCTGTATGATATATACTTGAATATAGGTTTACAATCAGGCTTACGTTGCCAGACAGTGCCAAATTCTGGAAACAGCTGTGAGAGATATAACGTCTATCAAGCCTCTGAAGAAGCTAAAGAACAATCTGATTTTAATATCACATGGCCTTATAGCACAGCAACCAAAGATGAGCTCCAACATGCTCATGAGAGACCCATGGAAGTCAAAGGGAACACACAGGCAGCTGAGCCCAGCTCTGGACGGGACGGATGTGCAACACTGCGACAGCAGCTGGGGCAGAGCAGGCACATCAAGTCAAGGCAGTGGCACACAGAGGCGCTCGCTTGGGAGCTGCTCTATAGTACACACAACTGTGCGTGCACTGCACAACACAGTACCATTTCTCTCATCTTGAGGACTTTAAGACTCCTTAGTTCAAGTTGTACGTATTGCCTGCCTTCTCCTTACCTCTGGACAAGAATGATGTAGAAATGAAGATTCAGGAATAAAGAATCCCCTAACTGGATACTACTCTGAACCCAAACCCAAAACTAATACCTTGGATATGTGTCTGCTTAAACCCAGAACGGTATCACTTCGCAGTCTTCCACTGCTGCCGTGAATCAAGTTCAATGTTAAAACCTTTGTGGTTAGATCAGAACTAAGCTATTCAGATTCTGCTTATTTCTATTGCTCATCCATAACTTTTTAAAACAACGGCTTTATAGGTACCAAAGTTTATGATACAGCTTCTACTCAGGATTCATACATCTCTCCAACATGGCAATAATTTAATATTTCTAAAGTGGCTTCATGTTGCTTCTGTGGCATTTGTTTTCATTTATTCTAACTAAATGCAGATGCTGTTCATCTGATGCACCATATTTTTACAGATAAATTTGTAGTGTAAAACCAATTTGTAATCTGAAATGTATTAGTTTTCTTATTTGTAATATGAATGCAAAATACTACCTGAGATTTATATGCTTTTGTTATGCACACCAATAAAATACCTTTCGGGGGGGGGTTGGGTTGATTTGGGGGTTTTGGAGGGGTTTTAGGGTTTGGGGGTTTTTATTAGTATTATTTATTTCTATAAATTAAAAGCTACATTTACTTTGTGTTTTGCTTTATTTGTAAAATGATTGGTAATTTATGCACAGAAAAAAAAATATGTCATTAAAATTACTGAGTGCTGTCTTGGGTGAATAACTCTTCTATTAGCCTGGGATCAATGCAAATTAATCCACTCGGCACCATGAAAAGGCTGCTTCTGCTCCTTATGTTGCATCAGAGTAGGAAAAGGTCTGATAAAGAACGGGTGAATAGGCAGAACAAATAATTTGTCATACAACTTCCTTTCAGCTGCAGAGAGTAATTAATTTAGATAAATTACATCATGTCCTGCATTTTATATGAGAATTTCATTAAAGTAATGACGCTTTGATTAAGTTCCCCTCTAACATGGATTATCTGCAGGAGGAAATTAGCACTTTCATTCCCCTTTCCTCTTCAACATTCTCTAACAGTTCCTGGCTCTCACCAACTCATAGTCATAGGCCAAAGAAATGTCTGCCCTGCCTCCAAGCCTATGTAGCACCCACACCATTACTCTGTACACAGCATTGCATAGACAGCAGGGTACTTCATTAACATCTTTGTAAGATTCGTGCCTAAGAAACTTAGAAATTAAGACCTTTAATAATGCCCATAGTCACACAAGCATCCTATTCCTAACGGTCAGTTTGGATATCAGAGTTTCTCTACTTTGAACTCTTATGCAAAATTAAACTATTGCTAATTCAAAGCCTATACTTATTTTTGGAACTACACCTTTAGAGCAGATGGATGCACAATTTATGTAACAGCCCATTTATTTTCTCATTACTTCTCCATGGATTTTTGTGGTCAGTGATAGATTCCCTTGGTACACAGACATAAACCTTGAGGTCAACCAATCTCTCTCTGCTTGCTATGAAGGTACTGTCACAGCGAGGTTACAAATATATACAGCTTTATGAAACTAGAGTGAAAAAACATTCCAGTGATTTACTGCAAAACTAGTCAGAAGAAAGCCATTCACTACATGCCACCTAAAATCATGAAGTCAGGTCATCAGATTACCACCTTAAATCCCAGAACGACATGGCAGCAAGCATTATCTACAGCAAAAAGTCACCTGAAAGGTGAAATTATGCATTTTCTGGTGGGAGACCTAGCTGGGAGAGATATTAGAGTTCCATAGTAAGTATATTGTCTGGAGAATAAGCAAAGCAGATATCGAATATTGCTTTAAAATCTGATACTTGGTAAATAGTTCAAGCTAGTTTTCCAAAGGTCTAAGTTAGTTTACCCTAGAGTCCCACAGGATATAAACCTTGCAAATTCACAGTAGCATTTTTTATCATGATTCACTGCCACAAGAGGTTCCTTTTGTATTTGCTTTCCTTGCCTCCTGAAAGCAAAATTTACCTCTAGTCAGTAATGCCAGAAAATTACTTTCTTCATAATTAATTTCATCTTTCCAGCTCTTTATGCAACCCTCTTCTGACAAGAAAAGGAAAGGGTGTGTCAGCAAGCGTCAATCAGTGAACAGGTAAGTCACTACTGTCTTTTCCATGTTGTGGAAATCAACACTTTCCAAGATGGTAGGAAAAACACCAGATTATGTGAAATAATTCAATAGAGGGGTAAAAAGAAATGTTTTCAAATTGATTGGATCTGCAGTTCTAGTTTGGGTTTTTGTCCTGGGTTCAGCAGTAGCAGTCATTTTTCTCCTTCTTAGGAGCTGGTGCAGTGCTGTGGTTTTGACTTTCAGCCTGGGAACAGCGCTGATAACACCGATGTTTTTA
>WYDI02011154.1:19590-35833 GCA_009867235.2 Psittacus erithacus
GCAGCAGTGGTTTGTGTTATACCTTAGTTACTGGGCTGTTCTTATCTCAACCCGTGGGAGTTACATTCTTTCCATTCCCCTCCCCATCCCTCTGGGAGTGGGGGGGAAGGGAGGAAATGATCCAGCAACTGTGTGCTGCTGGGTTGCCAGCTGGGCTTAAACCACGACAGTTCTTTTTTTCCACCAGCAAAATTATAAAAGCCACATAAAAAAAGAAAAAAAAAAAAAAACAAAGGAAAAGAAAATCAAAGCTACAGCCCAATTAAGGAAGCTTTTAATCTCTCATAAGAATAAAGTAAAGGGTTATTCACGTTCCCTAAGTTTTAAAGGAAAAATGTATTTCAAATGGTCATGAACTGATCTATCAATCTCAATCATTCCAATTTATTGTAGCTCCTGTTAAAAAACAACAGAGCAGGACATCCAAAATTAGTTATTCCACCCACTTCTACTTAGCTTTATAATTGAATTTGCCAAGCCAGACATACACAGCAGAAAGACAGACCAAAAGGACACCTGGCCTTGAAGGAAACCGAACCTTCACACAGACAAACCAAAAAAAAATTAAAAATAAATAAATCAATAAATCAGGATAACGTCTCTCAATCAGATGAGCTCAGAAACAAGAAACCACCTTCTCCATTGTGGGGGGAGGGAAGGAGAAAAAGGGGGACATGAAAAAAACCCACACAGAAAAAGAAAAACCCACACAGATTTAACATTTTATTGACTTCAAGAATCATAAGATGTAAGGTTCAACATGGTCAATCTTTTCTTGCTGTAAAGACGAAGGACCTCAACCATCTAGGTGTACTACAGTTGCAAGCCACAGCAAAGGCTTGTTTGCCTGGTTTAATATGAAGGAAAACGGAAGCAGTTACACCAATTTCTTGGCTTTTAAAAAGAACCCACAACTTTGATGTGTCTCAGAACTTTCAGCACCCTGTCTTTAGAATGGAGATTTCCAAATAAGATCAGGTATATCAGTAGGAAGGAAGCAGTGGTACCTATAAAGTTGTACCTACTTTTATCTGAGCTAGCTATTGCATTTTGTTCTTATACAAGTAACTCAATTTACAGTACTAATTTAAAGCTTGAACAAAATACTAATTGTTTTGGAGTTGCAACATTCTTTTATTAGCTTTATTCAAACACTAAGTGTTACAGAAAAAAATACTTCCCCCACCACTTAGAAAGAATCACTTGAAGATGACAACAATTCTGCTAGATCATGACAAGCCACATAACCACCACCATACTTCTTCCATTACAGCTCACAACTTTTCTTTTAGAGCTCCCTCTAAAACTCCAAAGTCAATGGCATTTATGGGAATAAGGTTCTGCAGCACGTCATGAAGCTCCTTGGACTCCTATGGGCTGATTCAGATGAGCACACATGACTATGCACATAGATAACAAAAGGATTTTACTTACATTTTTAAAAATACCAGTGGGTAGAAACTCAAACATAAACATGGTATCAACTGAGACTCTTGGAGATCTAGAGGGTTATGACCAGAATTTGGACTCTAAAAAATATTCCCCCACTTCGCAAATTTAACTTATGCACGCATTTTGCCACTGTTTACTGAATCAACGGTTTCATGTCTAACTAACACTAATCACACCTGCATTAAACCAGAATGAAGTATTGTCCCTAACAAAATTATCTAAGGAAGCTTTGCTATGGTAGCTGTACCACTGAAAACATGTCAACTTTAAGCACTGCACTGTTCTACTGTATCCATTCGGCCCATGCTTGTTTGATTGCTTAAATGCAACAAAAATATTATAACCTGAATGTTATACATAACGCTTTATTTTTTCGTATGCCGGTGTCACCATTCATACTCAGATATTTCCCTTGCATAGTGTCCTCATACACTATTTCATTTTGCATTGCAGAACAATCTCCATTCCCTGCCTTTCCTACCTACTTCGTGTTAGAGACAGTGAGATTGTATTTCCATTAACATTAAACAAAAACGCTTCCTGTACTTTTTCTTTTTAAATCATAATATAACCCTACTTTTATTTTTGTGGTGGAAATTAACTAATACTTGGAGTAGTACAAGTACATTTGAGAATCACCATTATGGCACATGTCTACTCCCTCAGGTAATAAAGTGGAGAAATATTACCTTCTCCTTAGACCAGTCTCAGAACAGAATTTGACATTAATTAAATGCCTGTATTATTCAGGGTTCATAATCAGCTTAGTAGCCCTGAAACTGATAACTTGGAACTATCAACTGCTACAGCATCCTTCCTTCTAAAAGCATAAAGGGAGACCATGTCTTCAAACATTCATCTTTCCTACTTATACAGTGAATACAGCTCATCTTTGGAGGCTATCCTGGAATGCATCCAGAGGCCAGCTGTCAAGAGATGAAGACTTCCTCAGAGTACTCTGCTAACTTGCCAAGGAAAGAAACAGGTGTATCTAATTCTTTATGTAGATCATTTATAGTACAAGTGGTCTCTGATGCCTCATCAGCAACACTGTCAGAGATAAATTTTTAAAGAAACATTTTAAATAATTTAAGCTATTGCTTTATCTGTCATCACATTTTAAGAATAGAGATTAGGGGAAAAGTTGCTACTCAATACTGAAGACTGAATCACCTATCAGTTAATACACTTGCCATCCTCTCTAGAGATTGACAGTGGCTGACCAGACTGGTCCAAAGTGAGAGTTGGCACTATTCTTCCTTTGTGCATAAACAACTGTTGAAGCCCGAAATCACTATACTTAGCCTCTATTAATTAAGGTAAAACATACAACCTTAGCTTGGATGCGTCAAGTTCCTTCAGCCCTTTGCATCCTTCTTCAGGAAAAAAAAAAGTCTGACATTTTCCAGGGAAGAGTAACTCCATTCATCATTAGTTTTCAGTCCACATAGTCAAGCAGACAATGTTACATCATCCAACTGTTCCCACTGACAATCCACATGCTCTGCACCACTCCCCTGGAGGGCACAACACTCCCACTCTAGGAAACACATGCACCAGGTACATCTGAGTCTTCAAGTGGGGCAGTGACTATAAACAGCAGGAGCACAGAGCATGCTGAGGAGATAGATGATGTGGTAAGAGGAGCCTGTCTGGCTCCACCAGACACAGCTGCAGATTTCCCCTCTAACCTTGGGGGGTTGACAGAGCACAAACAGCTGCATTTTAAATCCTACAAAAATTTGAGTGCAACCACTAACTGCAGTTCTCTGGGCACGGACTGGTCATAGCAGACCTCTTGGATCTACCTACACAAACTGATTCCATCTCATCAGTCTTTTGACATTTGCTTATCAGTGCTACATATTGAAGCATCCCCATGACAAGCTTTTGTCAAACCTAGTATTGCTATGCAACATGACATTACTGCAGCAGTAGTAACAGTTCAGGCTTGAATATTTAATTACAAATGCTGAAGCACAAAAATATTTTCACCTTGCTCTCACTGTACCCCCACTCCGCTCCCGCAGAAATGGTAGCAGAAGGTCAATCACTGTGCCCTAGGTGTCTTTTTTCTTATAATAAGTGTTATGAGTTGCTCTGTCTGTACAGCTGTGCCAGAACTCTTTAACCAGAAGCTGCAGCATCTCTACTTTCTTGTCCAACAACCTCCAGGGTAGAGACTAACTATTTGCTCAGTCATGTCAAATACCACAGTGTGTTTGTGGCTTGCTCAGAGGGCTGCTAGGCCTTTAATTGCTACCAGCCAAGTCATTTTGACAATTTATGAAGACCTGATAACTTAAACACTATTACGGTAAACCCCAAATGCTATTTCCTATCATTTTGAAGAGAAATAAAAGCCTCATTATGAGAAGAAAACCCTAGAAGATAACTCTTTGGTTTGGTCAAACTTATTACGAAATTAATAGACCTAAAATTAATTAAGAGTCTACTCACCTTCACCAGCATTGTTTTGGACATGAAAAAGATAATGACAATTTTCAGCAGTTAGCAATGCTTTTCACTTTCCTTATGTTTTGCCAATGCTCCCCAAAAGATGCAAGATTTCGGATTATATTTTTCCCAAAAATGCCCCTTTTTGGATCAGATGTTTCCTGACTTGTTTTTGATGCCTGTATGGAATAGGAATATTAAAGAAAGACCATGCAAGGGAGATAATACTTTACTGCTTAGGAAACAGGAGAAAAGGTACGTTGCTTACTTTCTCTCAACTGACAAACAGCAACAGTTTGAACCTTCTAACAGTCTGCTGTTCAAGATGTTATTTTTTAACAAAACAGGTATAAAATTCATGTACAAGAAGTCCCCCGATCATCTACCCTGCATACATTTCTATTTATAAAAAGCCTCAGTGTGCCTTCCAGCACCTTGCAATAAACACGAGGCATCTGCCAAAAGGTGCAACTCTAACACCCCACAGCAGAGCACTACAGGAAGAGCATTGCCAGGTTCAAGGACCTTGAGATAGCAAAACTCCTTTAGGCGAGCTCTCAAAGTGGCCTCCCTTCCATGCCACAGAGAAGCATTCACAATTACATAAAAATTGAAAAGAAATAGTTTCTTAGCCTCAGCATACACTTTGGAGTGAACTTACAACTGCAGCCCAGAAATTTGCCCACAGTCACACACAGCGCATGAGGAAGAAGCTCTTTAAGTCCTATAAATAGCCTTGCCGCAAGCCTAACCTTTCCTTCAGTCTCCTGTTTGTTCCTCTTTTTAGTCACTGAGACATGATCTTAACTTCAGTTCAGACTTACTCATTTTCTTGCCTTAAGTTTTTTAAAGTTTGTAGTTAAGGCTGCATTCAGATGGTTATACATCACTTAAAGTATTTTAATAGATCTGGACAAAAAAGAACCTAACAGAGAAACAGAATAAGATGGTACAGACGTTATAGACAGTTTCACAGAGCCATCTAAAAAAGTGAAGATACAGGAGTTAAAACACAGAAGGAAGACTATAGCACCTCAGGGGGTTTTGCCATGCAAAATTATGATAAACTTCTACAACAAAGCCTTCCACAAAATTTCTTAATTGCTTCTAATATTGGCAGCTGCCTAACCAGCAACATAACTTCAAACCATTTTACTTGATGTTGTATGAAACCACAGCAATACAGAAGAATTGAAATAGGGTCATATGATCTACAGAATTCTGCAAGAGCTGTTTGTAACGAACAATATAGAAGAAACTTGGATTTCAGAGAATGTGGAAAAGCTGATAAAAGGGTATTAGCTCTCAGCAAACTGCCAACATGTGTTTCCTTCAACAAGACAGAAGTGATAACACAATGGGGACAAGTCAAATGGGTCCACAAAGGCAACTACACATGGCTAGACTGCCATGGCTCCAAATGTTAGTCATGTCCGTCAAAAGTGACCAACCCAAAGATTAGACACGCATCTCAAATGCAGATAGTACTAAGCAGCTTAGATTTGGGCTAAGCAGAAGGCAGCTAGACAGAGCTTAAGTAGCAGCAGCTGAAGCATTTAGAAACTATCAAAAAAGCAAAGGTGAATTCTTCCAAAAGTTCAGCTGCAGGAGTATCATCTGTATATGTAATTCATTAAGTCATTCACCTTAGACGTAGAAAATAGCTTCAGTTGGAGCTGATAAGCAAGAAATAATTTACTAAGACAACAGAGAGTCAGTCTCAGAAATCCAGAACACGTGGGAGGAAGAAGAGATGGGTTTTTTTTTTAATAGACATATTTAAGTCTTATTCTTTACAACACCTCTGAAAAATCTGGCAGCAGCTTTTCGTAAGCCCACTGCTTTCCCAATAATGATGGTTAAAGCAAAAAAAATAAACCAACACAAGAAACCCACCTCATTTACTGTCATTTTTTCTCTTGGTGACCCAGAGTGCCTGAGCCCTTCCGAAGTATTTTATAAGAACTAATAGATTGCATAAATGAGCCAGAATGGCTTTCATTAACCCATCATTACAGCCACATTCCAGCACTTACTAGATCAGATGGCTTTTTAAAATTATGGAAATAACACAAGTCAACTAAAAGACCTTCCTGAGAGCTGCCATGCGTAGGCTTTATCACTGCGAATCAAAACATGTTGTTAAAAAACCATTTATCACATCCATTTATATTGTAAAGAAAACTGATATCCAGTTAAATGAAGTTCTGATTTAAGCACAAATATACCAAATAACATTAACCAGAAATAATATATAGCACCAGCAATTTTTTTTCATAGCTACTGAAGCTTTAAAATTGCTTCAAACAGAAGCAAGACCTGTTTGCACACCCTATTCCAACTTCCTCAGTAGTCACTCTGACTATCCCCAGCAGCTATCAGTTTGGCTTTCTGATCTCTAATAGAAAGACCAGTCTTAAGCCAATTTGCCCTCATAATCCAGAGCCACATTATGTGCCTGCAGAAAGACTCATGCTTCAAATGGTGAGGGAAGTTATATTCACCTTTTCTCCATGAGACGATGAATAAAACAAAAAGCAACCTGGCTTCATTCACTTTAAATTTTGGATTTATTAGAAAGAAAAAAGACTGAGTGCAAATCCTTGTCTCACCAGGTCAGTAAGTAAAAGTTTTCAGGTCAATTGTTTCCTTGCCTCAAAAATTAACTCTTTATTTCCCTGTAGTGTGGGCAGTTTCATTTACAAGTGATTGGTACTGAGCAAAAATGAAAGCTCACATCTGAAAGCAGCAATCTGCGTTACAGGAAAAAAAATCTCTGCATTCTAGCCTACCATAAGAAGAGAGAACAGTGCTACAACAGTGTTTAGACACAGGAAACCATCCTTCAGTCCACAAACACAGAAACTCTTTTTCATAAGAGAAGCAAGTGCTATAGCATCACTCCAGCAATGCAAGACAGAGAATATAGCCCTTGATCCACCAACATGTTCAGTATATGTAAGATAATTCATAACTCACATCCACCAATGCTTTAGGGCTGCTTTTACAAAAAGGAATTCAATTTCCTCATATTTTATGCTGCCTATGACATTCCTGATCCAGCAAAAGACTTACAAATCCCAATCAAGGGCAATTAAACTCATTAGTCCTTCTGTATGATCCTGAAACACCCAAAACTGTCCCAAACTGAATGGTTCCAACTGACACATAGTTAGGATTTAGATAACAGGATCACTGCCAAGTGCCCTCAGAAGCTCTACTATATAAAGACTCTTGGAGGAAAAAAAGCAATGATTACCCCTTGGATGCTCCACTAAGACACTACAGAATTTACTGTCGTTGAAATACAGTGACTGCAGCTGGAAGTGATGCCCAACCCTTTCTAAAATGACTCTACAGTCTGAGCAATCAACCAGTATGTGGAACTCAAATTAGCTCTTTCATCTACGGCGCTCAAGCTCCTATTTGCTGGATAGACACCACCACAGTTACCAACTTTACAACAGTTCCTAGAAGGGAAATTTTCATTTCAAGTCCATGGACAGCTACCAAAATTTGCTTATTTCATTGTTCTTTGACCTAGAACATAAATTTCCTTTAGCTTGAATATACTGTGGTTCCTTGCATGACTGCCGAAGAAATATAAAATGCAATTCCATAGTTAAAACCAAACCAAAACCCAAACACTATTTAGTCAAGAACAGCTAAGAAGAAAAACTCGTTAAGAACCATTTCAGCTTTAAGTTGCTTAACATAGCACAAATTGACTGCCATGGCACACAGGGTAAAGACTGACTTCATATCTCAACACTTTCTTTTACTTGTTTCCTATGAGGGGAAAACCAAATTCACACAGACAAGATTACAGAATTGGTCTTCTAGGAAAGCAAGTTTCTTAGCAGGTTTATTTGGACTTGCCTGTCGAGCCCTCCTCTAGAATGTAGTTTATCCCAGAAGTAGCTCTGCTGCAGAAGAACAAGATTAAGAATGTCAAGCTTCACTAACACTTTAATGAAAAATTACCTAAGTTGGGCTTGTTAGATCTTTTTCCCTTCAACTGAGCTGTGCATTGGGATAATTCATTGCATAGCTTCCAAAAAAGCTTTTAGTCAGCAGCACTTCTGTCTGCCTTAGGGTAAGAAAAGTCTTCTGCCTTTATCTCCCATGGAGCTTTAAAACTGAGTCTGATTTCTCTTCATGTGGAGAGCTGCCATCCAACTTTCACTAAATGTTAGATTAGGCTTAGATCTGAATCTATGGCTAGTCGAGGAAAAAAAACCGGAACACAAGAATCAATCATGTCAGCCTCAGGGAAATTCTAAACAATAATGCTACTGCATCTTGCAGCTTTCCTTCCTCCTTTCCAGTGAGCCAGCCTCTCTGACACAGAGCTCAGTACTGCAGACCTGCATTATAACATCAGTTCTTTTCATACTCTCACTTAAGGAGTTATCTGTAAGTTTAAAACAAAGTGACCATAGGTTACCACTTGTGTTGCTCTAATGCATGAAAGGAAAGATGCACCTCAGTACATTTCCGTAACAGCCCATCTTACAGAACTGGTCCTCTCTTCCCCTCTCAAAGGGAGTGAGATTTGTGTGACTGGGCAAAGGGCAGCTCAGGGAGCTGAGCGGCTGACAACTAATCCCTAGTGAGAAAACTGAGAATTTGTCTCAATGAGCTAAGCCAGCTCACCCAAGGGTCAGATACATGTCAAAGCCAACAAGAACATTTCGCAGGGAAAGTGGACCTCCAACCACATGAAATTAAAACTGGCTAAAACCACTGCAGATCCATACTATCAGATCCCCTTTACCTTGCCTAGTTCAACTAAAGTGACTGGATTATTAGATGCTGATTTCATTCCAGAATTACATCCCCATTTTATCTCCAAATAAAGTCAGGCCCATGCTTATGCCATTCAGGTTTTGAAATTCTTTAAGTGAAATACTGATATGAGAGCAAGGCTGGGGATATTTTACTGTATGATTTACATTGAGAGAGGACTGCTTTTCTTGATCTAAGATCTGAACTCACTCATTTCCCTGCAGCCACATAAATTGCATTCCCTGTACTGAAGTGAAAGAGAGTTACTGTTCTGCAGCTTCCAGTCTCTCCAGCTTCCCTGGTGTATTCGAGTCTTCTGCTGAAATATGCAGCATGAAGCAAACATGCACCTTGCAGAGCATGAATTTAAAACACAGATTCTGGGGGAGGGTCTTGAGCCTCCCAACCCCACACTCCCTGGAAGCGATTGGGAGAGAAAAAAGTCAGTCACAGGTACCAAGTTTTGATTTAAGACTTCACTGAATCTAAATCACAGTTGTTAAGATTTTAAAATTAGTGTAACACTTCACTACCAAAGAAGGAAATTACCTATATAAACTTCAGTAGTTCAGAAAAGCCAAAGTCTATTTTATTATAAAATACTATAGGCAGGAAGTTACTTGTACATACAGCTTCATCCAGAAAATTATCCTTTTCCAAAGTGTACTCTGAATTCCAGACCTTTACTATTTCAGGTCCTGCTGATAAAGGCTGGAAGATGAATAATCATAAAGAAAAAGAAGTGAGATGGCCCACTTCTTCCTCAAACATCCTCCTATGGATCTATTCACGTCTTTCACGGAGCTGGTGAAGGGAGCTGCCTGTACTGTGCCAAACTGGTTTCCAAAATTCTTGAACATCAGGGTCATGCCCTATGATGGAAAAACGTTAAAACTTGGTCAGTGATCCCACCCGAGCCCTGAATGCCTCTTGGAGGGAGAGTTCAGTTGCTCGGGCAGGAACAGAGCATCACTGCTGCAGCTTTGCTCTCTCGGCCTTGCTCACACTGCTGCACAGCTACTGCCTCGCTTCCTCACAAGCTAATTGCTGCACTAAGTCCTGAGGATTGAAAAGCTGTGAGGGAAGCAAGTCTTGAAAATCTGAGTAAAAAAAAACCAAAGAACCAAACTTCTCGTTTCATCCGCTGCCATCCCCGGTCTCTTCCCCCAGCCCACACATCCCCAGCCACAGTTTGGAGTGGTTCGGAATTGCTTCTCCAGTACAGCGCAAGATTGCCACCTGCAGGCCCCGGGAAGCAGAACGGCTCAGCTCGGACAACGGCCGGAGCAGCAGGTTGTATTTTTCCTACAAATTCAGGCCTTTTTATAGTTTTCCTCTCAATACCTGGACTCCGAACATGAATACACAGTTTGCAAGTAGAGTAAAGGTTACGGGCTGTGTGCCACGGCACAGAAAGATTACCTAGACATGATAAAAGATTATTACATTTTCAGTAAATTCTTCTACATATTCAAGCCCCAGCTCTTATAATTTTCTTATAGCTCCAGGAGACTGTGATGTGCTCTTGCCTTTTGGTTTTTTTATAGTTTTACTTCCTCTGCCCAAATTTTGGTATTAAATCAAAAGCTAAGCACATATCCACCAGGACTCTCGTACACAGCAGACAAGATAATCACAGAACTGACTGGGTCCACGCTGACTTTAAGAAAAGAGGTTTTTTTATTGCTACTTTTATCTGGACTGATACTGAAATGATTTCTCCAAGAAACAATCAGCATGCCTGCCTCTACAGACAAAACCCTGTAACCCAGTGCACCATAGTGAATACCAATTCCACATAATATTTTTGAGAAGGGGAGAAAAAAGCACCAGAGATTTGCTTCATATATGCTCCGTTTGCTTCAAGTGGACCTAAGTTTGGCAAAATCTTTTCACTGTTACACTTTTGTCAGTGAGAAGCTGTAGAGAAATTTGGCAAACAGATAAGCATGTAGGAATGAAAATGGTCAATTCTACACATAGTACATAAGCAACGGTCAAATACTGAACACTTTTCTGCTTCAAGAACCAAGCAAGCTAGAGGAAAAGCCCTTGGCAGCATCAATTCTAATTCTTAAGACAAAGAGCTACAGTAAGTTGTGGCTTGGAGTATATACTGGTGCTCAGAAAAACCAACATTAAGAAGAAACAAACATCCTCTATAAACCAAGCACCACAAATGTCCAATTCCCAAAACTAAGCTAGCTACATTTAACAGGATCCAACCATATGAAGGTAAGCAAATACTATGGTAAGGCATCAAGCAGTTTCGAACTCAGTCTGAAGCAAAACCAAATCAACAGCTGGTGTTTCTAGACTTAGAATGGTGCAGAGACTTTCTGGAGAACTGCAGTTTCTGTATTTCTCCTCTTTACAAGGAGAGAGAAGAACTACATGATCCTAAGGTCCTTTCCAACCCTAACTATTCTAAAGATCAATCAGCCCACAAAAACTTATTTAACTTCCTCATTAAAAATCCAGAAGCTTGGCAAATAAATGAAAGCATCTTCATAAGAAACCATGCACTGTACACAGAATGTACATTCAAAGTGGAATGCCTACATGCTATGTAAGTGACTTCAGCAAACAGCTTTTTCTGAAAACTAAAGATAGGCAAATCTTATCATTCGGCAAAGAATTTATAGTCACTATCACATAGCAACAATTCACCAAGCACACCACACCACTTTCACTGAAGTCAAGAAGCATGGGACAAAGCAACAATTAACTGGGTCTCTTTTCTAGCTCCTTTTTCACTCTTTTTTTCCCAAGTTTCTAAACAGCCATTAAAGATTTCAGCCGTTTACCTGAAATACTGAAATCGTCCTGCTGGATTGGGTCAGCAGTCAATCAAGCACCAGTGATCAAAGTGCAAGGCAGTCAATGAGATTTTAACAGAACAGTGCAACTTCAAGTCTATTTCAGCATAATGTTTTAAGCAGTTTTGATTAATCCACCTGAAGGATCAAAAGCTGCAAATTTTGGTTTTGGGGGGAATTTGCACTGGTTTAATCTGGTGAACTTGAACTGGGGCAATTTTTTCTGAATACACTGACCTACCTGCTAATGGCTAGCACTGAAGTTGTGAAAAGCTCAGTGAAGATTCAATGAATCTCCTCCTGTATTACATTTATTACGATAGCTTACTTATTTTCAGAGAAACAAGCACTAACAAGAACATGAAAGAGACAGGACTTGCTGAACACATAAAGCTTCAGTTGAAATAAATGGTGATGCTGAGCCCTTTTCAAGATCATATCTAAACCCCATGGTTTGTCTAGAAATAAATATAGGAAGATTTATCTTGGAAAGGAATAGGAAAAGGAGTCTTACCAGCTGAATAACAGCCTTTCTTAAAGCAAAAACCCATGAACTGAGCAGGGACAATATCAAGAGAAATCACCAACATGAATGCAAGTTGCAAGAAGTTACCTTAAGCGAGGTCTGTATTATTGTCAACCATTGTTTATTTCTGGCTGAAAGAAAACTTCAACTTACTCCTTTCCTTCCCCAGCCATCATTTACAGCCCAAAGCACAAAACATGGACACTAATCAGATGCACCAAGTAGAAATAAGGTGAAAAGAGAAACTGCTACTAGCAGTTGCAAACTGAGATCCAGAACAAATTATTAGCAGACAAGCTCGATATGAGTCAGACACACAAATAATGGAATGAAGTAGCAGTGGGCAGAAAACCCATTCCACAGACATAATAGCAGATGGACCAAACTTCTGATAGCATAGACCCCTGAAACTGGAAAAGCCATGATACTTTGCTTGACTTCCAAGTAGAGATATATTGCCTTTCTTTTGTTTGTGGTCCTGAGAGGTGACATGATGCTCAGAAGACTGAGAAAATTACAAGAGGCAAGAAACATTTTCGTGGGTTTTCTGACTGAAAAGGAAAAATAATGGAAGATTTCTGAATCACAGTCCCTATGACTTGAACAAGTTCATCCTTCTTCCAGACGCAAAGTAAAAACTTACCATTAAAAACAGTGGCAAGCAAGTTACCTTATGAGGAGAGAGGGAGCAAACATTAGCAGTGTGCTTTCTAGTAAAGAGAACAAAATACGCAAGAGTTTGCAAGTGGGCTGGAGTGAAATACGTCTGCTGACACTCAAGTATTACCTGGGATGAGGTTTTCCTTGCATTTATCGCAAATAGATGATTCTGTCTAAGTTCAAAAGGAATACATTCTCCAGACCATTTGTGACTATTTAATAGAAAAGCCCAAAATTTCATACGTGTATCAGCTGTAGTCTTCCAGCACAGCCTCTAGTACAGCTATCAATCTTTCAAGCTTCATCTTCTAAACTAGAGCTAACAAGCTCTAATGAACCATTGAAATCTGTGGTTAATGTTTAAACATTACAGCAACTTAAACTATTCTTTTATTTCCCGGTGTTCATCAGAAGTCATCTGTATAAAATATCCAGGAAGGTTAGCAGCACAGGATGAGACACAGACTATATAATAATTCATACTTAGACAGAAGCACCACCTTCAATCAGTGCTCCTTTCACACTAGGCAGTACTCAAATATTTTCTGTAAATTATTTTACATAATAACACATAAGCAGCAAATTCATTTCTTCTGCTTTTCTCCTTCTTTCAGGAAGGCAGAAAAATGTCTCCCCCCCTTTCTACTCCTCCTCCCTCCCCCAAACTGCCACACTGCTCTATTTTCTATTTCTAGTTTTCATTTAGAATGTCAAGGACCTTTGCTCTGTTCTCAAGAGCCATAGCTGGAAATAATGGACAGGGATCAAGGGCTACAGTAGTTAGTTACAGCTGGTAAAGCATTTCCATGAACACTGAATCTGTAAGAGGCCTGTGCTGCCCTATTCACAAAGGGTGCATGACACAAATTTATGAACTTGGTAGTCCCAAGAGATCTCACCCACCTCTCCTTAAGAATCGCTTTCATTTCCCCCCAGCATTAGCTTGCTCAGCCTCCCTCTTTTTCTATGACCATCTGCTGCCTGTATCTCAGACTGCAGAGTCTGGGGGAATAAAAACAAGAAATCAAATCACCCTTTCCCCCCAGGTACTGAGCTGCTTCTTCCTCTTCACACCCAAGGCCTCAGATCACCCCCAGTTTTCTTGAAATGTATTGATATTCCTGCTTAGCTCCAGTTTCCTAGGAATAAATATTTCATAAAAGTATCTCAATCAAGAAATTTCACATCCACCTCTCAATAAGACCAGGAAAAGAGACTAAGGAAATACTATATCCAATCAGTAAAACTGCTGTTGTTACTTCTATCACATCAGAGGTTTGAACAAGGGGGAACGGGTTAAAATTGAAATAGGGGAAGTTTAGATTGGATATAAGGAAGAAATTCTTTACTGTAAGGGTGATGAGGCACTGGAATGGGTTGCCCAGGGAAGTTGTGAATGCGCCATCCCTGGCAGTGTCAAGGCCAGGCTGGACAGAGCCTTGGGTGCCATGGTTTAGTGAGAGGTGTTCCTGCCCATGACAGTGGGGCTGGAACTGGATGATCTTAAGGCCCTTTCCAACCCTAACTGTTCAATGATTCTAAGAACAAAGAGCAGCCTATGATTTGTCATACTCTAGGAGGCCAAATACTTAGTACAATCCACCACTGTTATTACATGACATAACAATACTAATGATCACGTAAGTCACCACATATAACAACACCCTATGTAGCTATCAAGGTCTTTAAGGGGAGATTTTAATTAGACTCCAAAAATCCCACCAACCATTCATAATTCTGGAATTCAAAAGATGCAATGAATAAATTATGCTAACTTACACAACACTGCCTCCAAGGCCATACTCCAAGTTGTGCAGTTGGGTGGGGTCATTTTGTTTTGTTTTTTGGTTTTTAAGGGCAAGGGAAGGGCTCAAGAAAGGAAAACCAGAACATTACAAGTAGTGAAGCAATGCGTGGGTACCCAGAGTATATTTCGTGTTAAGCTCTATTTGGTAGATTTGTAATGTGATATACAACCAATCATCTTAATATCGAACATCAGGACCAAAGTATTAAGAGATAAGGACATGCAGCAGCCCTGCAGCATGGAAGTAAGGCAGAAATTCACCCACTAGAGATTATAAAAAATTATATTGATAGATGCCCGCTTTTCACATGCTTCACAAAAAGAATCAGAACATGATTGTTCCGAAGAAGCTGCTAAGCTACCAGGGTTTTCTTATTACACACAGTGAGACTAGCTACAGGCCCATAGGGACTGACATTCAAATCAGTACAGAAAGCATCAGATGGTATCATGAGTTCCCTTCATAACACAATTTCCAGAGTTAGCAGAAGGAGACGAGTGAGTGAGCATGCCATCCTGTCCTTTTAATTGGGAAAAGAATGTGTTAGGTGAGCACTATAGGTAACGCTCAACAGAAAGCAAAGGGAATGCATTACTACCAGCCAAAATCAGTTAACTGAATCCTTGTTGGAAGGGACCCATAAGGATTATCAAATCCATCTCCCTGCTCCTCACAGGACTACCTAAAATTAAATCATGTAACTGAAAGCATGGTCCAGATTCTCCTTGAACTCTGAGAGACTTAGTGCCATGACTACTTTGCTGTAGAGCCTGTCCCAGTGACACACCACCCTCTCATTGATGTGTCTTTTCCTAATGTCCATTCTGAACTGCCTCTGGCCCAGCTCCATTCCATTTCCACATGTCCTCTCTGTTCACCAGAAAGAACAGATGAGCAGCTGCCCCTTCGCTGCCTCCCTTTAGGCAGTTGTAGACTGCAACAAAGTCACCCCTCAGCCTTCTCTTCTCCAAGCTGAACAACCCAAGTGACTTCAGCCACCCCAAGCCTTGCTCTCAAGATACTTCACCATCTTGCAGATCCTCTAAATAGTCTGATATCTTTCTTATACTGTGGTGCCCAAAACCATACACAGTACTCAAGGTGCTGCCACACCAGTGCAGTGCAGAGCGACATAATCCACACATTATAACAATACTACATTATGTTATAATAATACTAGGCTACTTCTGCCTTCTTACAGAGAAGCATTCTGTCTTCAAGATACATCAACTTTCACTGCATAAAAAAAAAAGAAAAAGGCATTATGTAAAATCCAACAAAAAAGCTGTACCATTACAACACTTAACAGCAACATCTTTTAGACCACCCGCAGAATTTGAAACAAGGCCCAAAAGGCACAGATGCCTGCCTAAAATTATATTCAACCAAAACTTTTGCTCATAATGTCAGGGTTGCTCATAATGAATGCTTTCTGGCACTGCAGGCTGAGAAATCCAAATTAAGTTAACTAGTTCTGAGTCAAACTGACCTCAGCTATAGAGCCAGCACTGCAGAGTAATCCTGGCTGCACAAACAAGCTACTGGCAAGTATCAAAGTCCACTACACCTTCAAAGAAAGGGGATCTTGTCAGCAATAAGCTATAGAATCATAGAATAGTAAGGGTTCGAAAGGACCTTAAGATCATCCAACTTCAGCCCCCCTGCCATGGACAGGGACACCTCACACTAAACCATGCCACCCAAGGCTCTGTCCAACCTGGCCTTGAACACCA
>WYDI02011156.1:0-15683 GCA_009867235.2 Psittacus erithacus
CCCATCCCATCATAGAGCCCTCTGCCCCCATCTCCCCAGAGCTCTCCCAGTGCCCCCCTCGTCCTCCCCACATCTCACCGTCCACCTGCACCCCAAGCCCCACACCTCCCCAAGAGCCTTCCCCCCCAGCACCCAAATCACCTCCTTGGGGGGCAGCACCAAGCACCAGGCACCCAGGGCACTGCCCCAGCCAAGCTGCTCCCACCTGGGGGATGCGATGGCCAGGAAATACCATCCTGTATCCCAGCCCATGCCATATCCCAACCTGAAAGCCATCCCTTACCCTGCCTGTATCCCGTACCCCATCCCATATCACAGCCTGTATCCCACCCCACACTGTATCCCATCCCATATCCTACTTTGTATCCTAACCCACCCCATCCCTTATCCCACACTGAATCCCATCCCATATCCCACCTTGAAACTCATCCCATCACTTATCCCGCCCTGTATCACATCCTATTCTTTATCCCATATCCCACCCCATCCTGTAACCCATCCCAGATCCCAGCTTGAATAAAATCCCATCCCATCCCATCCCATCTTTTACCCCCTCACCCCACCCAGCAGGTGGATGTGCCATTACCCCTCCAACCCATTGCCCTGCCCCACACCACAGGTGATGAGCCCATAGGAACAATTCCCATTTTCTTCAGCAATGCCAGGTTTCCTCTGCCCTGCTCCCTCCCCAGTCTGGCTGCTCATTCCCAAGCAGAGAGCAAGCCAAGGCACCCAGGCATTCCTCCACGGTGGGATCAGTCTAGAGAGTGGGATGTGGGGAGGGGACCAGGATGGGGAGCCAGGGACCAGCTCTGTTAAATGGAGAGCTGGGCTCAGGAGCTGCAGTGCAGTCCCTGGAGCATCCCCAGGGCTGCTGCTGCTGCCTTTATCCCTGCCACATCCTCCCCAGGACAAGAGCAGATGCCACCTCCTAGGAGACACCTCCTGCATGGTCAGTGCCTCTCCGGGCTTAATGATGGAGAGGGAAAACAGCCTGTGACAGGAAAAGCAGCATCCCTGAGGTGAGCCCATGCCCTTCACAGCACCATTATCCTTCCAACATCCACGGTGCTGAATAATGCATCAAGCCCTGGGAAACAAAGGAGAGGGGGGGGATACAGCCGGGCCCCCCATAGCAGCAAAAGCAGAGTGGGGAGAGCCTGGCACAAAGAGCAGCAGCACCATGAGGTTCCCTGGGTCCCTGCTTTGCAGTGAAGAGGAATGGGAGATTTAGTGTAGCCCAGCCCTGGCTGTACCCAGTGGGACACACAGCCAGGAATGGGATGGAGACAGGTAAGAGGTGGGAAAACCAAAGAGAAGCAGCAAGAACAGCAATCAGGCAGGCAGAGAGCTCAGGGATGCAGCCAGGAGCGTGGCGTGACGGGATGATCCAGTGCAGAACAAAGGGGAAGAGAGATGGAAGGACAGGGAGAAGGGATGGTGATTGCAAGCAAACAGGCAGAGGCACCAGCTGCTGTTGGGAGAGGTAGGGAATAATCTCTTGAAAGCAAGCGAGGATTTGGGAAGTAGGGGGAAAACAAGGTGATAAATAATGAAAGGAGATCAAACGAGGCAGGCAGCAGAACAGGCCTAATTGCAAGGATTCGCACCGAGGCTCGGCAGCTTCTGATGCAGAAGGAAGGCAGTCGGGAGCGGCTGTGCTGCTGCCCCTGATCAAAGCCCAGCACTGCCTTGATGTTCAGCAAGGAAGCGCCAGCAAACAGAGGGAGCAAAGCAAAGGCACAAAGGGGAAGGGTTTGAGGGCACCATTATCCCTGGGGTGTGATGGGGATCGGGCACCCGAGCAGCCTGTGTGCATCTAGGGTGACCTTGGGCCAGTCGATCGTGGCTCGGTGGCTGGAGGCTCCCATTGATTTGGGCTTGACCCATGGCCACACAGTCACACTTGGCGCTGGGTGGCATCTCCTCCTGCTCCCTCAGGGCTCCCTAAGCCTCAGCAGGGATTTATCTTCCCTATGGATTTGGCTGGATCCTGTTTGAAGGCCTGGAAACACTTTGCACTGCTGCAGATCAGGGCGAGCTAAGCCCTCCTAGAGCATCACCTGGCTGCATCCTTCCCCATGACCAGCTCCTACCCTATCCTCAGTGATGCCATGGATCTGTCCCCTGGTCCCCAAGGACCCCCACAGGCAGAGTGGTGGCAGAGCTCAGCTGGAGTGTGCTAACCTCTCCTAACAGGCAATCAAATCCCGCCCCGGCAGGAGTCCCTGCATATTAATCTCACTGCGTTATCCAGCCATCTGTTCCCACAGCCAGGAAAAGAGCAGTCCCTTTGCTCTCCTTTATTAACAGGTTTCCCTGTAAATGCAAACAAATCCTCCCATCCCGGCGCCACGCTCCAGCTCAGCTTTGAGGCACCGAGGAGGGAAGCGAGAACTCACAGGCATCTTAGTAAACCAAGAGTAGTGAATGCAAATGTGGTGATTTCACACTGCCCATGGCCACACCATGATGGTGTCTGATCCTCCTGCTCGCATCAAAGCCTCTCTCCATCACCCTGTAAGGAAAGGAGAAGCTGTGGGGGAGAGGAAATACACCACATTGGGGCGCATTTTCCCCTCTCCCTACTCATCCACCATCACCCTGGGAGACGCTCTCAGGATGCAGCCTGGGCTGCTCCGCCAGAGGGAGGTTTTGCACCATCTCCTTGACCATGAAGCAGCGCTCGGCGCACACGAGGGGCTTTGCATGGCCACACATGGTAGGATGCTGGATGTGTCCTGGTGAAGCCAAGCGAGATCTGGCTCTGCCAGCCGGTGAAGAACTCGCTTTGCCTGCTTAGCAAAGCATCCTCCCTGCAACAGGGGCTCAGCCACACAAAACCTGTTGTGAACTACCAGCCCCAGTGAACTGAGGCTGATTGCAGTGATAGGACACCAGCATCTTTGCGTGGTACCTCCAACCGCTGGGTTTTGCTTCCTTCCAGGATCTGGAAAGGCAGCCAAGCTCTGGCAAGGCAGAGGCTGCAACTGTCTTCCTGTTGTTTGCCCTGATTCTCTTAAGCATCACCAAAATGCCAGTGATTGTCTCCAGGCTTGGCTCTGCCTGCTGTGGGTCTACTAGGGCAGCAACCCTGGATGGATGGAGGTCAGTGGATGGTTAGGATGGAGCTCAGAGGTGGCAGGTCTGGACCCCCATCCAATGCACCAGCCCTTAATCAGAGCCAGGAAAAGTGTCCCAGGCATGAGGCACACAGGGCTGCATGCCTGCACCCTGCTCTGCAGCCATCCCACCTGAAGCACCCCTGGGACACTGAGCTTGATCAGGTTTACAGACTCAAGCTGCAACGCTCACCTTTTGCTTTTCTCCTTGTTCTATCCTTCCCTGCACTTTACCACGTGGCCCTAGCAGCGCAGGAGTGGCAGGTGGGAGCAAGTGGCCTGGCATCTGGCCATCTGGAGTAGCTTTATTTATTACTCTTACTACGCATCTCCTCTGTATCTCGACATCTGGGCTCCGGCACAGAGCTGGGCTGAGCGAGGAGGCACCTGCTCCATGCATAAGTGATGCTGTGATGGAAGATGTCAGATGCTTCAAGACCCTCAAGACAAAAGCCTGCCCAGGAAACAGGATGAAACACAAAAGCACTGACCAGGGCAGGTTCTTCATTTCCTCCAGACTGGGTCACTCACCTCCACAGGAGGTAAAACCACCGGAGTTAGTGCTGTGACTCAGCAAGGCGGCCGTGCTGCAGCAGCAGCTCACAGGACAGAGGATGAAGGTCGTGTGTCCCTGAGAACACCAGGCAAAAACCAGGTAAACCCAGCTAATTCCTACTTCTAATTCCTACTGGCACACCCCAGTTCCTTTCCTCCTCTGGGGAACCTGTTCAGAGAGAAGGGGTGGGATGTCCCACACTTGCCTTTGCCAACCATCTGTCTTCAGAGTGATTAAGTTATCCACCACAGCAGTGTTCAGCCAGGGGAAGAGCATGTCTGACCAAGCAGGGAACACCTACACAGGTTTATTTCTCACCTTCATCCAATGTCCTTCTGGTCTCTGTCTCCACTGCAGAAACCCACAAGAAGGGTGTCTCATTTCCCTTCCCAAAAGGACAGCACATTTCCCACACAGGTACAGCGAACAGCTGCAACTCCAAGCATGAGGCATGGGACTGGGAGGAAGAAAAGCCCAAGCAACCCCAAAACCAAACAATGCAGAAGGGCAAGGCAGGTGGGGATTTGAAGGAGATCCTGAAGATCTGAGTCAGCAGGTGCTGGGAAATAATCCTCTTCCACCTCAGCTCCACTTACCCATGATTCCCCCAAGTCCCTACTGGTAAAAGCAAAGCTTTCTGCTTGTCCATGCAATTCCCACAGATTTCACTGGGATTGGACTGCTGACACAAGAATAAGAGAGAATCACCTAAGCCACACCACGAACCTCAAGTTCTAAAATATCCCCAACTCTCAAATCTGCTCGAGCTCCTGTCTTAAAAATAGCAGGACTACAAGTGTATGTGCTTTTCTTCCTGGTTGCAAGGCAAGCCACTAGGTTGGTGTCATAGCTGGCCAAGGTCTGGACAGTCACCACTCCTCTGCGTCCTCCAGTTTCTACATCCTCCCCTGCACCCCTCCAACATGATCTCTCATTCTATTAATACCACCTAATAATTACCTTGTTCCAAGCCTGCTGAGTAACGACTGCCAACGCTTCTATTACATACTATTCCTGTAAAGAACCCATGCCTTAATACACTGAATTTCTGCAGAGAAGTGACAGGAACTGCGCTTGCTGTCCTCTCTGCCTGTGTTCCACAGGGCAGAGAAAGAGCCAAGCCTTTTATTCTCCTTCTGTCTTCAACGGTGTCACAACTGTGTGATCCAATTCAATGACAAACTAGTTAAAATTAAACACATTAAAACCCAGTTCAGAAAAGAGTTAAAGTAGAAGTGAAAGGCATAAAAAAAAGCAGTGACCAAAGAGCACCTACTACCTTTAGGTATCCTCCTTAGAAGCTTCTACACCAGGTTCTCTTGCTCACCTCAGTTCCTCCAGAGGTGCTGGGCTTTGGAGTTTCCTTCATCTAACCAATTAAAGTCTGCTCAACTTGGAGTGTGACCTACATGGATTAAAGCAATTCAAAGCAATAGGGTTAGCAGCACATGGAAGAAGAGGGAATTAATAGCTTCTTTCCTTAAAGCTTACCTTCAAAGAAGTCAGTGCAGAATTCATCATCACCATCTTCTTGCAGACATTTGTTTTTATATTCACAAGAGGATGAATGTGAAAGAAGTTTATGCAGACACTAAATCAAGGCTTTTGTTCCTAACTAGAAAGTCACTTTCAGCATTTTAATTCTTCTCCTGGAGCAGGACTTACGTTTCAGCTCTGTACTAACTCCTTTGAAATCAAATTACGTAAGAGACTAACACAACGCCAGGTAACAAAGGAAACAGCACCTCCTGAAAAACACCTCTTGGATCACTGTTATCCCTTTCACAAGCCTCTTCTGTCCATCCTGGTCTTACTTCTTCACGCCTGGGTTCCCAGCTCCTGCACCCACCAAACAGCCCAAGCCAAAACCCAGGCAGCAGCAGAGTTGAAATTCATCAGTTCACCCACTTTAAGAGGCTGTTTCGTCCCTCCTGAAACTGAGACCTAGAACTTTGACCTTCAAAAGACCAGCACACCAGGACAATTCCAGAGGGTACACTGAAAAAATGAGGCCGTTTTATTGATGATAAGACTCAGCACTGGCAACAATCATTAATCTAATACAGACAGACTTCAATCAAAGCAGGAGCTTTGAATCAGAAGTCATAAAGTGACATGATGCCTTAATAAATTAAGGAAGTTGTTTATTCCTCTCCATCATCAACCCTTCACTTGAAGTTCTTCGCAAACTCTTCTCCTTTCTTAATAGAAGCCTTCAGCTCAGACATAGCATCAGCAACCATCTTCTGTTCAAAGGGGGTGATCTTGCCAATGCCTAGGTTCTTCTCAATTCCATTTTTCTGAGGGAAAGAGGATTTAAGGATTAACCATTCATCAAATGACTTACAGAGTAACTTAACAGCTCTGATTAGGTATTGTCAAGCTGAGATGAAGACCCAGCCAGGGACCTCTGTCATCTCTGGTCTGCCAACCCTGTGCTTCCTGGCAGAGCTCAGAAGCCTCTTACTATCTATAGCAGCTTCTACAGCCTTCAAACTTCTCATTCACTGTTCAGAAGTGTGAAACTTGAAGCCAGTCCATCAGCTCCTTCAGGAGACAGACAGTAACTGCTCCTTCATACCTCTTCATACCTTCAAACCCACCATTTGCCAAGAGAACCTCTCTCCTGGTGTATGCCCTTCACTTGCCACTGGCTTGCAATCTGAACTGCTTCAGAGTTGCACTCCTAGGATTCCAAGATCCCATGCCTACACCCAACCCTTCTCCTTTACTTCCATTCCTTCACCAGCCAGCACCTAAGACAGCATTACACCACCCTTTGCATTCCAGCAGCCACAACAGGGCTGCAGCATCCTTGTTTCTCACTCCACCCACAGGGTAAAGGCGACAAAAGGAACGCTGCTTTCAGAGTTCAGCAGAAGTCCCAAAAGCAATCTATTAATCCTAATCCATGCTATAGTTCCTCATGTGCCTCAGTTTCTGACAGATCTGCTTGCAGCAGATCAAGCTGAGGAGACAGGATTGCTGACTGTTTAATCATATGAAAGTCCCCCACAAACAGGCACTGACTTGAGGCAAGCATGACCTCTTAAGATGAGCCTGAATCTCTGATTACTCAGCACAGCCTCGAAGCAGAGACAAGCAGCTTCATCCCTGTCAAGCAGGAGGTATCTGCCTGAGCACAATACCCAAATGTTCAAGGACTGTTAATGGTAGGCTCAGCTGTTAACTTCAGTGATACCTAGCATTAGACTACACTGAAATCATTGAGCAAAAGCCACAAACTTGAATCAGTAGCTGCTGTTTGTAAGCCTCATCATTTAAAGTACATACTCCCAGGAGCAGAGGTGTAGAGAAGTAGGGGCTCTCCGTCTCATCTGATCGAACAAAGGCACATTCGATGACCCCTTCCTTGCCATTTATTGCATTCAACAGAGAGAACACAAACCGAGCACCAGCGTAGGCCATAGACAAGGTAGCAGATCCTGTAAAAGTTATATCACTTTTAGAACAGGTCATGTTAGAATTGGATACTTTCTTTAGTGTCAAAGGCTTCCACACTAGTATGCTCACAGAGCTGCAGTGTCAGACTTCAAGCTCCTAGCCAGCCACATAAAGCAGCAGCTTCTGGCCACCAACATGGTATTCAGTTGACCAGACTGATAGGAAGAAATAGCTTAACCTGACAGAGCAGATTCTTTTTAAAGCCATACATGACATAGGGTCAATTAATATTTAGTCTTACCTACATACTGAGCTGCTTCTAGTGCCACAATTCAGGCAGTCACTGACATGGCAGAAGAGCTAGATTTGTAATCAGCAGTTCCCAATTCTGCAGCACAGTTGCAAATAAGATTAAACTGAAGAGGACTGCATCCATTCAGCTAGCCAACAAGAATTACTTGGAAGCTGGAGTCAAGAACCAACCTGCTCCTGCTTTAGCTTGAACAACTTCAGTGCCAGCTTCTTGAATTCTCCCTGTAAGCTTTACCAGCTGATCTTGAGGAAAGTCCACTTTTGGTGTGCACTAGATTGGAAAAAAGAAGTTACTATAAAACACCAGAATCCCTCCAGATTCAGCATAAGGCCAACCATAACATGCTTTCTGTACTGTTACAGTCACTACCAACAGCTCTCAACTGGGAAAACCACTTACCCCAGATTGTGTAACACTGAGGCTGCTGGTTATTGCATGGAGTGTAACAGGAACCATGGAACCATGCCCAGCTAAAGGGCAAACCCCAGCCTGACAGCAAACCCACAGCTTGCCATGGTTACTCACTACAGTGCAGTCCTTTGCACCAGACAGATGCCCTCCGAGCATGTAAAAGGCCTTAGGAATTTTAAAAAGCCACCTTGCAAATATTTGGGTCACTGTGGCATTATGGTAGTCAAGAGCCTTATGAAGGATCCAGTCTGCCCACAGCACTTAGGAAGCTACTGAACCTTCAGATACAGCTACAAAGTATGTTAAGCACAGCTGTATGTCCCAATTGACTAACGGGAGCACCCCCTCAGGATTCAGCTGCTCCAAAGCTCTTATTCCCTAAGAACATCCTTCTGTGAAGCATGCTTTATTCCTCACTTAGAGCAAAGCTTTTTTCTCCCCCTTCTTGCAGATTAATTGGCCATATCCTAGCTATTTCCTCATGAAGCTGCAGTCTGCTTTAGAACTGCATTTCATTCTGGCTTAGATCCCTGAAAGGGGCCTCTCCCTGACTACCAGTCACTGCTGAAGCACCCTTCCCCACACAGCCTGAGCTATGCCTCCTCATTTCAATGCTGTGTGTGAAAGTGATGTTTCTAGTTCACCAGGGCAAAATTAATTTCATTTTCCTGCTGAAGCCAGGCACAGACATCATGAAACATCTGTCACAGAAAATAAGAACCAAACCAACCAGTGCTGAGACATCTGAACACCAGCACTACACCTCAGTTCTTATCCCAACCTCCTGCAGAAGAGAAAGGCTGGAAATGTTTAAACCACCCAAATGAGCTCACTGCCTTCCAGTATCCTGTCCCTCACCTCAGAATGAAAGCTGCCACAAGAGCAGAGCAGACTGTCTCTGCTGTATCTTAGCACATTATATATCATCACAAAGACACTTTACATCAACTTTAACACACTGATGAGTGTGATGCCACCCACATCAGTAACTATGACTTACCTGAGAGATCAGAGGGATGATAGTCTTCCCAGCATGGCCACCAATAACTGGAACACTTACTCGAGCTGGATCTAAGCCCTAAGGGAAACATGAATACACTTCCAGCTTCTGAAGTGTACTGGCAAGAAAAAAACATGTAAAACCACCCTGCTTCATTTTCTGTCCTGGGTATTCAGACACATTGATAACCCAGTGCTACACTGGACAAGAGTTTCAGAGGCAGCTGTACTCCAGGAACAAAGCCAGATCTATGGAGCTGAACTCCAGGTTACTCTGATAATATCCTGTACCTGTCTAAAGTTATTAATGCAAGTTCAGATAAATAGCAGTGCATGTGCAAAGTCCACCAGGGATATTATGAGCAGGAACCTGTTACACCCCCTGATAACTGCAGAATATCCTGTAACATGCAGCATTGATAGTTTAACTTGCAAATACACACGACAAAATTCAACCCTCTCCTCCAGCTGCATCTGCAAATGCCAACAGAATGAAGATGAACACGTAGCTTGCTCACAGGGGACAGCTATGAAAAGGAAAGGTCAAAGACTCTTGAACCACATATTGCAAGAAACCCTATCCCCAGGCTGCTCTAGAGAACAGAGCAGGGAATCACTGCCTGCACCTCTAGCTCTACAGAAATCTGAGCTCCTTAGGCCCTCTGCAGCAATTTTAAACACAGCGTTGATAGATCTGATGACTGAAACAGGCAGAATCCTTCCCCCAGTGTTTGTCACTATGAACTACCTTTAGTTCAGCCACAAAAGTATTTGCTCTGACAATGTCCAGCGTTGTAACACCAAAGATTTTCTTGGGATTATACACTCCCTGCTTCTTGAAGACTTCGGAAGTGATTGGGATGGTTGAATTTACCTATAAGCAAGAACAGGCAAGCACTTGTTGAAACCAGTGTAATAATGAAGCCAGTGCATGAACTGAACAGGCCAGTAAACAACCTTAAGTCAACTGCAGCCAATTACTTTAATTCCTAAATTGAAGAGCAATTTACAGTCAGGAACTCGTCCATTTTAAATACCCATTAAGACAATAAATTTGCTCATTCACATTACAAATGCTGTACCCTTAGGGAGCTAAGACATTTATTCCAGCTAAAACACCAGCATGTACTAGAACCATTGGCATACCAATGTAGAGATGCTAAGCACTTTCATATCCAACTCTCCTCTGACTTAAATACACCCAAGAAAAATAGGTTAGTAGAATCAGGCTTTTACTCTTTTTCTGCACATAACACTGTAGGCCTTGAAGATACTGGTCAAAACTAACACGAACTCAGATTACTGCAGTATTCTCAGTCTGGAGTGGGGATTTTCCCCCCCTCTACAGTTTTAAGTTCTCCACAAGATGCTTACCGGGTTAGAAATGATACAGATCATGGCTTCTGGGCAGTGCTTTGCACAGGCAGATGTCAAAGTAGCAACAATGCTAGCATTGGTGTTGAACAGGTCATCACGCGTCATACCTAAAACACATCCAATACAGTATTTTAAGTTACTCATAGTCTATTTACTAATGGGCAAGCAACCCAGTCAAAATTCTGCTCTGGAGAGAGGAACATGAGCTTCTGGATTCATGTATCAAGAGGAAACTCTTCAGCTGCAGCAATGAACTGGCTCCAAACAGAACTCTCTCGTTAACAGAAGATTTCTGCCCTTTCAGATGGAGCAGCCCTTTTCAGGAGCAACCCACCCAGCTGTCAATCAGCAGGATCTATGTCACCTAGGCAGCCTGAGGTACAGTGTGACCACACTGACACCACTGCACTACTGCATAACTGCTCCTAAGATGACTTCTCTTCCTCCTCTGCAGTCACCTCCACAGCTACAGTCTGAATGCCAACTGCTCTGTGTATGATATTGCTGCTTGCTGCAAGTGCCACCTCTTACTTCTGGTGCAGCAATTACTTTAACCAGGAAAACTTAAGAATTAGAAAGAGCTAGGCTATCAAGCCTAGGATTCTTACATTCCCAACAGGGTACTGAAAAACAGAGTAGAAATGGAGCAGGTCAGAGACATTCCAGGAAGCCTTAGCAGCATTCATTCAGAGATGCCCAGAGAAGTTATAGAACAGTTAATGCAAAACAAATAGATTATTTCTACTCTACTGAGAAATGAAACAATGAACCAGGTTTTTCACTAGAGCATTGCTCTGGGCAAAAAACACGAAGGGAAATTCAGGATCACTTGCATGAGAAGTCTTTGCACCTCACCCCTACATAGGAACCCCAGAAATCAATCCTGCCCATTTTAGGAGGGACAATCTAAGAGACAGGCTAAATAAGGTACCTGATATGACAACAAGCAAGTTCTAAGTCAGTGTCATTTATAGACACTTATACCCCAAGCCAACACTACCACAAAGCACCAGACAGAGCTCTATTTGAATAACATTACTGCAGAGACACACTTCAATGAAGCCCTAGGGCTTTCTAACAAAGAGAACATACCTGGTTTTCTAGGTACTCCTGCAGGAATAACTACAACATTACAGCCCTTCAGACATTCTGGCAGCTGCTCAGGTCCCATGAAGCCTGAAATGGAAGACATTCAGGCATTATGTTTTTGCCAGCTATTCAATACCTGACACTTTGAAATGCAAGATTATGCTGAGAGGCACCCAATTCCTTATTTAATTGAGCCTTCAACTCAGCCTTACGCTAAAAAGCAAAGCAATACAACTATGGATGGATCCTATTTGATGTTATATTGTTTCAAAACTTACAGAATGAGTGCTGAGAATCTCACATTCATCTGTTTCAAAACCCCTCAGCTCCTCCTGCTGTATGTATTTAACTCTCCAACCCCCCTAGCTTGCATTAGTCAGTACCCCGAAAGAACTGCAGATAGGCACATTCAAGTCAAATGCAACCTCCTGGTCATCCTTGGATAAAATGAAGATCAGTAGATTCTGTTTTGATTTCATCAGAACTTGACAGCTGTCCCTTCAGAACAGCAGCACACAGAACTCACACAGACACCCAGGGAGCTTCAGCCTATCTGTACTCAAAGTTTTAAAATCAATGCTCAGGCTTTCCCCCCCTCCCCAGGATGATTTTACTGAATGCTTCCTGCCAGTTATTACGAATTCCCCTTCAACAGTGCAACCACAGCCCATCTTCATCTCCATACACGTCAATCTAATCAGCTAAACCTTCATTCATCACACACTGCTTGAGTAAAAGCCTACTTGACAGTAGGCTTCAAGATCATGTGAAGATTCCCCTTCACAAGCAACGGGCATCTTCAAGTATAAGACAACACCCAAAAGAACCCCTTCAGAATCACTTCCAGCAGTGCACAGTACCTTTCACATTCGCTTTTGTCTCGATGTGGCTGAGGTCAGCTGCCACGCCTGGAGTGTGAGCAATATCATAGAGGCTGAGCTTGCTCACCAGTGGGCTGTTCTTCAGCAGAAGGGAGAGAGGCTGCCCAATGCCCCCCGAGGCCCCAAGCACTGCTACCTTGGCATTGTTCTGAGGACAAAAGATGACAAGCACCATTCTAGTTACTGTAGATGTAGCTGCATCAGTGACCTTGGGGATTTCATCCCGCTCTCTTTGCTTTTAGTTCTATTTCCCCATGTTTTCATCCAGCACCACACAAACTCAACTGCCTAAGCCCACAGAAAGTGACCATCAGGACAGCTTCCCAAAGATCCTTGAAGTTTACTGGTAGGGCAAATGTTAGATCTGAAGCTCAAAAGGGAAGCAAAACTAGACAAAGCAACCCAAAAGATCACCTTGCTTCAGATGGAAATGTCTGCCTGAGACTAATACCTGCTACCCTGTGAGCCTAGGTCTGACTTAGGGCAAAAATCTGGTTCTAGTTTTCGTTGCCAGTGTAAGAAGAAAGTACACCTGCCCATCTGGTAAATCAATACACTTGATGGACCACAGTAAATGCAATAACCATTGTATATGTGAAGAAAATGTGTATGCCTGAAATAGATTCAAAACAGTAGCTGCAGCTGCTTTAGCACTGAGGCTTGTGAGCATGAAGTGACTAATTTCCAGCTTTGATAAAAGGTGGCTGAAGCCACTAACAGAAACGCTGGCCCTGGTGAACCAATCTGAACTATAATGTGCTCACTGGAAGGAAGTTAATCCTCTCAAAAATGCTTCTCCTCTTTGTAGATGAGAGGAAACCAACTTCCAAAGTCCAGAACAACCCTAAACCGCAACTCTGCCACAGCGGTGGAGAACCAGAGGCTACTGCCGAGATGTGACGTGGTAATACAATTACTGCTGATAAGGACATCCTCTATCACATTGCCTTACCAGATAAAGCCATAACAATTCTAAGCCACAACATGAACTGCTTAATTACTATACTCTGATGAGAACGAATCGACCCAGGAGCTAGATCAGCCTAACCTCTGCTTGGTTCTGCTATTGCAGCAAACGTGGGTTAGCATAAAGCTCCCCAAAGGGAAGCACAGTCTAACGCTAGTTACTGCAACGCCCAGTTATTTATGGCTGAGCCGATACCATGAGGCCAAAACCTCACTGATAATGAAGAGAAATCCTAGCAAAACAATCACAGCAGCCTCTGCTGCAGAGCATACCCTTAAATAACCATTCTGGCATATGCCACTGGATGCTGCTCACATTAGAAGCCAGAGGCCGGTCTCTATGTATGCAGCCACAGTCCTCTGCTGGTATTGAATCACACACTGTCAGAATATTAAGGATTCGGAATTTATTATTCAGAATATATTAAAGATTCACGATATTAAGGTTTCAGAATATGAAGGATTTATTGTTAAACCCAAACCATCAGCTTTAGCTCTTAAAATGTACTGAATGGCACGAAGACCGCAGCAAATAAGCCTCAGTACGGCCCCTCCCATCCTGTCCCGTCAGGACCAGCCCTCACTCAGACCCTGTCCCGCTGGTTCACCCCTGCCCGGAGCCACAGCGTTCCATGGGGCACAGGCTCAGCCCCGGCCCCTCAGCCGCGCTCCCCTCCCCTCCCTCAGCACCCATCGGCGACTCGGACACCCGCGGCCGCCTCAGGGCGCTTTACCCGGCGCCGGGGCACTCGGGCCCGGCCCGTACCTGCGCGGAGGTGGCGATGCCGCGGCGCAGGGCACCGGTACCGGCAGCGGCCGCGGGCCGGGCGAGACGGGACAGCATGGCGCGGATCCGTGACTCCAACGACCTCCACAGCTCAGGGCCTGCGCGGGGCAGCTCCCACTCTCGCGAGACTTCCCCTCTCCCCTCCCTTGGCCGCAACTCTCGCGGGATCTAGCACCGCCCCTAGAAGCCGCCGGAAGTGCCTCCGGAGGAAGCCGGCAGGGCCGTTGCCGCGGCAACGGACGCGGGCGGGTTGTGAGGCGCTGGCGGCGGGCGGCTGTGGCGGCGGCGGGATGGCGGGGATAGAGCTGTGCGAGCCCAGGGACCTCTACAACATCCTCAACCAGCGCTGGCTGCTGCCGCGCCTGGCCGAGCCCAGCTACCTCTGCCTGCTGGGTGAGCCCTGGGACTGCTGCCTGACGCGCGGGCCCTGACACACAGACACGCTGACACCGACACGCTGACACCGACACGCTGACACCGACACACTGACACATTGACACAATGACACTGACACACTGACACTGACATTGACACATTGACACCGACATACTGGCACTGACACACTGACATTGACACCAAAACACTGACACACTGGCACTCTGACACTGACACACTGACACTGACATGCTGACACTGACACATTGACACTGACACAGTGACATCGACACACTGACACTCACATTGACACACTGACACTGACACACTGACACATTGACACAATGACACCGACACCAAAACAGACACAGTGACACCGACACATTGACACTGACACATTGACACACCAACACCGACACACTGACACCGACACATTGACACTGACATTGACACATTGGCACTGACACAATGACACTGACACCAAAACACTGACACACTGACACTCTGACACTGACACACTGGCACCGACACACTGACACTGACACTGACACACCGACACTGACATTGACACTGACACACTGACACTGACACATTGGCACCGACACACTGACACTGACACTGACACACTGACACTGACATTGACACTGACACACTGACACTGACACATTGACACAATGACACCGACACATTGACACACTGACACCGACACACTGACACACTGACATTGACACTGACACACTGACACCGACACACTGACACATTGACACACTGACACATTGACACACTGACACCGACACACTGACAATCCTGACCATGCCTGCAGCAAGGCGTCACACGCCAGCCTGGACCAGCATCCCGAGGCAATGGGGTTTGTGGTCTCCAGCTATGGGCAAGAGCGCATGTTGCTTCTTGTTGTTACTAGGGGTTGCAGTTGGGGTGTTTCATGTGCCATGACATAGTTCTCTCTGGTTTTCATCACATACAGCTCTTGCTGCTCCAATCCGTCCCAGATACACTCTGTCGCTCCCAGGGGTTGTAGAGGTGGATTTCCTGACCATAGCACTGAGACTGCCCATAAGCATTTGCATCTCACATGGTGCCAGTACCTCCCAAAGGGTGCCTGATGTTGCAGTACTAAATGCTTTAGTGAGGGAGTCAGCAAGTTTGGGGGTGGGGTTGGGTGCCCCTCTCCCCATTTCTGGGATGTTCATGACCTGAATGTAACAATGGCATTGTACATAGACTCGCACCGGTGTTGGTGTTCGTTATATCCACCCAGAAAGCCTCAGCTTCTAAAAACCTGAATCTCTTTCTCTGGTTGATGTCAGTGCCTGAATTCTCACTGGCCATAGTAGATACCAAGAGGAACCTACCTTGAAGCATCAAATACACCAATTGCTCT
>WYDI02011159.1:0-11771 GCA_009867235.2 Psittacus erithacus
CCTTAGTTACTGGACTGTTCTTATCTCAGCCCGTGGGAGTTACATTCTTTCGATTCTCCTCCCCATCCCTCTGGGAGTGGGATGGGGCAAAGGGAGAGGCAGGAGGGAGAGAGAGACTGCGTGATATTCTGAGTTGTGGCTTAAGCCACAACATAGACCATTGAAAGAGTTTTCTACTTGTACTAGATGCAGAGCCTCTAGTTTCCTAAAGCATGTTTTTCTCCCAGTTATTTCTCAATTTTCAGTTGATATTTGCTTGTTGTGGGCTCACTGAAGGAATACCTCATTTCATCTGATTCTTCCTATCAAACACATATTTATACATATGCCTGGATCTCATAGTGCCATCTGCCTAACCTAAATCAACCCAATACTTAAGAAAAAGTTAAATATACTGTTTGGGGTCATGTGCAAAACCCCTCAATATCCTTGATATCTCAGCTGAGACTGGATGTCTCTGTTTGAAGCAGTGAATTGAAATTGAGATCTTTACTTTCTGTCATGGGAGCTTAGACACTTAACTCACACGCTGCTATCTAAACCTAGCGTTTATACTTTGGAACTAGATCATGGCCTGAATTTACTCTCTAAAATTTTAATCTAAATAGCTTTGCACTTATAGCTTTGCACTTTTTCATACAGCTTTGCACTTTTACACTTCTTTAACCCAGCACATACTGAAGCCAGAATATGTACAATTACTGAAAATTCCATGATTATTTTAATGCTTGGTTTGATTGTTTGGTTGTTTGGGGTTTTATTTGTTTGTTTGTTTACATTAAAATTAACTTTTTTGCCATAAAACTTTCAGTCTGTCTTATCAGAAACCTTTTTTTAGCTGCTACACATTAAAACAAGCATATTGCCACTATCCTCTTTTTAATTCATTTATTTATTTACTTTTTTAACCTATGGACAAACTGAAAAAGATTTTACTTTGTCATTGTATGTAGTTTATTCTTACTTCAGATTTATGCACATGTTAATCTTTCTACTTCTGCTGTTCAGTTATAATAGATGCTAGTGGCTTCACAGTTTATCAGTCTTTTCAGTCTTGTATAAACATGGTAATAGCTGTGAAATATTCTAAAGCTATGTGAAAATCGCAAGTACATTTCTATTCAATATAAACTGTGCAGAGTAAGAGAGAATTTCTAAACTCAGGAGCTCTGTCTTACTTCTGCAGCATTTATGTTTCAAAGTAACTTTGTGAAACGTCTTATTGTGGTAGTGCAGCTAAAGAACTTCTAGCAATTGCATGATTTGTTGTTTATTATTGTTGTACATGCAAATGAAACTATTCACATACAATTACAGTAAGAAACTTTACAATTGGAACATATAAGAGGGACAGTCACTTTTTTGAGATAGACAGACATAAATATATTCTAGCTGAGAATGTCTAATTATTAGCGTTGAGTATTTAGGCTTCCCAACAGTTCCAAATAAAAAATAAGAAACATTTATTCTTCTAAAGGTTACTAATTTCTATAAGGAGACTCTCAGGACTGCTATGCCAGGAAATTACTTCAAATCTATAGAATAAATAAAACACAAGCAGTAATAGTTTGCATGTACATGCCTTTAGTTAGCTTCTGAACTCTATTGAGCAGCAAAGCTAAATCATCCTCTGTTCACTACTTCTTTCTACCAAGATTACCAAAAAAGTGACAACTACCATAAACTGTTATGATGCTGTTTATGGTTTTGGGAATTAGACTAAGACTACCTATACTTTGCGGCCACTAAATGGCAATAACAGTATTGAGAGGAATTAAAAAAAAAATATATAAATACATTAAGTGCTTAAACTTTCATATTTCTTGAAACTTGTAAATTTAACATTTGGCTACTATGTTAAGTACAAAACAAACAAGAAAAGGGGCATATAAATTTCACTTTACAGATTGTCAGTTAACATATTTCTTTCTTAAAAACACACTTTTGAAAACCCACAAGGATTACCACTAGGTGATATCTCAAGATGTTTTTTCCACACATTTAGATCCTTATTTGCATTGCTAATGTTTCTACACTAGAATAACAGCAAAAGTTTCTCAAAGACCATTGTATTATATTCTTCATGGGATGATGTAGCACAGAATATTTTTTGCATATATTAATTCCCAGAAAATGACTGATTTGAAACGCTCCAGTTGAAACTCCAGGTTTCCAATAAATATGGAAAATCAGAAGAAAGTTCCAGAACATTTTAATTTATAAGTGTTACCCTCAGAAATTATTCAAAATTGGATAGAAAGAGAGGAAACTTCAATACAGTTCTTCCTCCGGTTTTACCCTCCTTTGTTTTCTGAGCTTTTCTAGTTTAGAAAGTATCCAAAGAATGCTACAAAATGCCAGCATTTTCTAAATACTGGTAAAGATAGGTTGTGGTAGGGTTTTTATGGAGGTTTTTTGGGTTTTTTCTGTCAGGGCAGAAAAGTTATTTTGTGAGAAGAGGTGAGAGTAGGGAGTTTTTTGCTAGTCTGAACTCTGGGAGAAAGTGATTGCTGACACCTGGCTTTTATTTTGATGGCACTGATAGTACTAGAGGTAAAAGCAAACAAAACAAAAAGCACACTGACAAAAAATATAGTAAGCACTAAATGTTAGCAGATAATGAAATTGCAATTATGAAGTTCCACTAGAAATCTTAAGGGATGGAGTTTCAATATGCGTAATTTAAACATTAAATATCTCCTGGTCATTTAGCTCTTGCATATAAATAATGACCAATAATTACTGTTCATATCTGTGTTGGAAATAGGATTTTTGTGTGTGTCTGCAAACTGCTTGTAATGAGCACACAGCTTCTGCTTCACTTGAGAAGGAAATTGGCGAATGCAGAAGAGCTGATGGAGGGGATTATTTCCCATTATTTTCCTTGGATCAGATTTTAGGTTTGAATTAAGCTAATACACTTTTTGCTAGTTTTCAGATTGCCAGCAAGCACAAATTCAGCCTTCATGATTTGTTCAGAAAACAGATATTTTTAATGTTTTAATCTCCACTGATAAATCCTTCATCACACATAGTATTACTTGAATTCCACCAATTTCCTTGCTTTCTTTAGCCACAGGGAGCTTACAAGAGCTGAAAATAAAGTCTTAGTGAAGTCCATTGACAACTAGGTTCTGATCCAAGACCCACTGCAAATGGAAAACACTTCACTATGAATTCAGAGCCTTCCATGGAGGACATTAAATGGGGTTATTGCCATCGTAAGCATTTTTTTAAAGCTATTTCTTGTTATTTAAACCAGAATTACCTTTTTTACCATTGTTCATTCATATGAAGCCTTTTAGATAATTTTAATCCTTAAGTCATTTGTGCATATCTCTTACAATTTCTGATCTCTACAATTGCTTTTGTTTTACCAAAAGTAATATTTTTCTGCACATTTTTTTTTAATATAAAATCCCAATTAATTTCTTATTTTATCAAATTCAGTATCAGGCCAAGGAGAAATATTATAATGAGGTCACTTAAAACTGGACCAATTTTCTTTTAATTTGATAGCATGCTTATGTCTTCAGAAAAGATCAGTGGGAGACAGTGAGGGAGAGATGGATTTCTGTATTATTTCTTACTTCTCATTGGCATTTAACATAATTTTAGTGATTAATTTGTGTTTATAATTATATATATCTACATTTTCAATTTGTGAAAATCATCAGAATTCTTTTATGGTTTTAGATAATTTCTTATTATATATCTTGCTTGAAAGCAGACTGGAAATCAGTCTCTGAAATTGTATAAAATCAATTATAATTTAACAAAAGTACTTTCTTTCTTACATATTTCCTGCTCAGTATTTTAATATGGACAAAAAGACATATTGTTTGACCTAATGTCAGAAAGAGAAGAAAAAGACTAAGGAAGTCGAAATGTTTTCTGGCAGTAAAACTCCAAAGCTTCAGGAAGTTTCTTTATTACTTAGTACTGTATGTTCTAATCAAGCATAAAACAGGAAAGTGACTACTATCAAAGGACCCATAAAAAGAGTTTATGATGTTTCAGATTCAGACAACATAAAAAAGGACATATTCAAATTAGAAACACTATTATAAAGTGTGATTCTATAAGGAATCTCCATAACAGACTTAATAACGTGATTAAAGAGACAAAGTAATAGCAATATACACAAGTACTAATTAGAACATTGAAACTATTACGCTTCATGTGGGAGACAAGTAATAAAATTCAAAGAATTTTTTGTAAGAAACACTATCAGACTAGCTTTTAAGTTTCTTACTGCCTCAGGGTGATTATGTGAACTTGTGGCATGTGTCGAAAATGTTTAAGCCAATCCATTTGGTCTGGTAATGCTCCCTTCTTTCAGTGAATTTTGCATTGTTATACTAAGATATGGTGTGGCTAAACTGCTTTTCACAATGGACCTATTTGGTGTTAAAAGAATCAAAACATGTTGATTTTATATCCAAGAAGACATATTGCCTTGCTAATATCACCCCATTTCTTAAAAATTACTTGCTTTCTTTTTGCTCTTGATTATTTTGCTGTTGAACAACAGCTTTGGATGCCTGAGATAAAATATCTTAACTATGAAAGAAAATATCTGAATAAATATTTAACATACAAAATGATACGTATAATATCTAATAATCAGAAAGTTTCACTGGATTTTGATTTGCATGACTATATCAAACAACTGAATTGAAATAAATCATAAAAATGCATTATTTGCTACAGTAAATAGTTTCTCCTTTCTGTATCTATAACCCACAAGGGTGGTTCACACAGAAAATGTAAAGCAATGCCCAAAACATTAAAAACTATACATCGCATTTTTTAAAACAGTTACTACTAGTTAAATGTGCTTTTATTTCAGCAAGTGACTGTATTACCACCACATTCACTGAGATCAAAGTGTAGCCTGCATTGAAGACTTCCTGATATATTAACAATAGCAAACTTCTCAACCTGCATGTAATGAAACATATTACAAAATTGATGAATGCCCAAGATTTGGCTTCACAAGCGTCTTCCTCTGGGCGTATCAATCTGTAGTTGTAGTGTATCAGGACACAACTGACTAAAGCAGAATTCTGCAGATACTACTGTACATTTGAAAACACAGATACTTTCCTTTCAGAGTAATGAAACAGAGAAATAGAATGATCATGCTTTCTAGAGTATTGCTCTACACTTTTAAATACAGCTCACCCTTTGATTACCTTCTACAATACAGAGAGAATTTTTCTGCTAGTATCTACAGCATTTACTTTATTTCTGAATTATTTGAACTCACACAACACTTCACCAGGAGCATTTCCTTTCCTTTTTACATTTTTAGAAATGTTGTGATCAGCTTGAGCTATTGATCTATAGACTCTTCTTCATTTATGAAACATAATATTTCAAAAGGTTTTGCAGTCCTGTAAAGCAAGACCACATTCAATTACAACTTAATTGGGACTAATATTGCCTAATATTTTCTTAGAATCATAGAATCACAGAATCATAGAATAGTTAGGGTTGGAAAGGACCTTAAGATCATCAAGTTCCAATCCCCTGCCATGTGCAGGGACACCTCACACTAGACCATGTCACCCAAGACTCCATCCAGCCTGGCCTTCAACACTGTCAGGGATGGAGCATTCACAACTACTTTTGGCACCCCATTCCAGCACCTCAATACTCTCACACTAAAGAACTTCTTCCTCATATCTAACCTAAACTTCCCCTGTTGAAGTTTGAACCCACTACCCCTTTGCCTACTGCCACAGTCCTGGAAGAAGAGTCCCTCTCCAGCATGCTTGTAGGCCTCCTTCAGATACTGGAAGGCTGCAATGAGGTCTCCATGCAGCCTTCACTTCTCCAGGCTGAACAGCTCCAATTTTCTCAGCCTATCTTCATATGAGAGGTGCTCCAGCTCTCTGATCATCTTCAAGACCCTGCTCTAGAATTGTTCCAACAGTTCCATGACCTTTTTATGTTGAAGACACCAGAACTGTACACAGTACTACAAGTGAGGTCTCACAAGAGCAGAGTAGATGGGCAGGATCACCTCCTTCGACCTGCTGATCACACTCCTTTTCATGCAGCCCAGGATACGGTTGGCTTTCTGGGCTGCAAGTGCACACTGCCGGCTCATGTTCAGTTTCTCATCAACCAGCTCCCCCAAGTCCTTCTCTGCAGGGCTGCTCTGAATCTCTTCTCTGCCCAACCTGTAGGCGTGCCTGAGATGGTTCCAACCCAGGTGTAGGACCCTGCACTTGGCTTGGTTGAACTTCATGAGGCTCACATTCACTGAGACACCTTCATGAGCGACCACTTCATTGGCCTACCTCACAAATGTGACAAGGTCCCTCTGGATGACATTCCTTCCCTCCAGCATATCAACCGAACCACACAGTTTGGTGTCATCGGCAAACTTGTTGAGGGCGCACATAATCCCACTGTCCATGTCACCAACAAAGATGTTGAACAAGACTGGTTCCAACACCGATCCCTGAGGGACATCACTCGTTACTGGTCTCCAGATGGACATTGAGCCATTGACCACAACTCTTTGCTTGTAGCCATCCAGCCAGTTCTGTATTCACCAAGTGGTCCACCTATCAAATTGATGTCTCTCCAATGTAGAGACAAGGATGTAGTGTAGCTCAGTGTCAAACACTTTGCAAAAGTCAAGGTTGATGACATCAACTGCTCTGCCCCTGTCCATCGGTTCCATAGCCCTTCATAGAAGGCCACCAGATTGGTCAGGCAGGATTTCCCCTTAGTGAAGCCATGCTGGCTGTCACCAAGCACCTTGTTGTTTTTCATGTGCCTTAGCATGCCTTCCAGGAGAATCTGCTCCAAGAATTTGCCAGGAACAGAGGTGAGACTGTGTGGTCTGTAATTCCCTGGGTGATTTATTTTCCCCTTCTTGAAAATGGGGGTTTTATTTCCCTTTTTCCAATGGCTATGAGCTTTACCAGACTGCCATGGTTTTTCAAATATGATGGACAGTGGCTTAGCAACTTCAATTTACCAGCTCTTTCAGGACCTGTGGGTGAATTTCATCAGGTCCCATGGACATGCGCACATTCAGCTTCCTAAGATGGTCTTGAACCTGATCCTCTCCTACAGTGGGCCTAGGGTCTTCATTCTCACGTTTCCTGTGTCTTTCTTCCAAGACTTGTGTGGTGTGGTCAGAGCATTTGCCAGTGAAGACTGAGGTAAAAACGTCATTAAGAACCTCAGACATCTTCAAATCCAGGGTAGCCAGCTCTCCTGAGAGCTTTCAGAGAGGGCCCACATTGTCTCTAGTCTATCTTTTATTCGCTACATACCTATAGAATCCCTTCCTGTTATCTTTCACATCCCTAGCCAAGTGTAATTCTAACTGGGCCTTAGCTTTCCTAACCTGGTCCTTAGCTTCCCAGACAACAGCTGTATATTCTTCCCAGGCTGCTTGTCCTTGCTTCCACCCTTTATAAGCCCCTTTTTTCCCCTCTATGTTTCCTCAGCAGCTCCTTATCTTTCCATGTAGGTCTCCTGGCCCTCCTGCCACATTTTCTTCTACTTAGGATGCAACACTCCTGAGCTTGTAGCAGGTGATCCTTGAATATAAACCAACAGTCTTGGGGCCCCCTGCCCTCTATGGCTATATCCCATAGAACCTTACCAAGCACGTTCCCAAAGAGGCCAAAGTCTGCTCTCTGGAAGTCTAGGGCAGTGAGCTTGCTGCACGGTCTTCTCACTGTCCAGAGGATCTCAAACTCTACCATCTCATGATTGCTGCAACCAAGGCTGCCCTGGAGCATCACATTTTCAGCCAGCCCCTGCTGCTGGTGGGCACAAGGTCAAGCATGGCACCTCTTTTTGGCCTGTGAGTGTAAGGCTGTTCCTATCTGTTTATAGAGCACTTCACCCACAGAGTCCTCTTGATCAGGCGATCTGTAACAGATCCCCACAGTAATGTCCCCCATTGCTGTTCTCCCTTTGACCCTGACCCACAAACCCTCTGTTAAATGATCACCTGTACCCAGACAGAGTTCCATACTTTCCAGCCTGTCTCTTACATAAATAGCAACTCCCTTTCCTCATCTCCCTGGCCTGCCTTTTCTAAAGAGTCTATAACCTTCCATTCCAACACTCCAGTCATAGGAGCCATCCCACCATGCTTCTGTGATATTAATGATGTCATATCCTTATAGATGTGCACACATCTATAATTCCTCTTATTTATTCCCCGTACTACGGCCGTTTGTATAGAGGCATCAGAGCCAAGCTCCAAATGAAGACAACTCATTGTCTGGAGCAGCTGAAATATCTGTGCATCGCTCCAAGCATTTATTACTGGTGCCAGCAACTGGCTGGGAGTGTTGGGACAGATCGATGGCCCCCTCCCACAACACAACTGCCTTGACCAGCAGTTTTCCCCATTTGATTTTAAATTCTTCCTTTATGAACCAGTTCTCCGACTTTGATATTGGCCTGAAATTGTAGCCAAAGACTAAAATATTTCATCCCCTTTTTTTTTTTTCAGTGGTTTAGTCATTAAAGAAAAAAGAAAAAGGGAATTTAATACTTATGGGATATCAAATAACTAATAAATGAATGTGTTAGGAGAAATGGAGAAAGGTCCAAATTACATTAATTCAACATTTAGCAGAAATTTAGGGTAATCCATAGAAACACGTTCCTTCTAGTTTACCTCCAGTTGAAAACAAATCTCACAATATTCTGATCACAACTGAATGAAACATGAGTCCCCAGATATTTAAAACATCATTTATCTTAAATCACTTCTACAAGTTGTGGGGACTGGAAGAACTGATTTGGTTACAGCCCCATAGTCTCACGGCAAGTGAATTACATTAACTTCAGAATTTTCACACTCACAAAATGTCATATCTGTGCCAATTATGTTGTTTTCCTGTATTAGATAGTGGTTTATTGGTCAACTGATTTTTACTGTGCAAACTGCCACTCTTCAGATCACTACTAAATATGAGTCAGTTCCAGAGAAGATGATCCCTTCCAGGAAAGATGATCCCTTTCACACTGAAATGTATTTGTCCATTTATTTTTAAAGTACTTCTACTGCACTAATGTAAAAGGCTTAATAAATCTCAGCCCACTATCAGAAACATTAGCACCAGCCATTGTGCATGTTTATTTTAACAGTCTTTCCTGCACAGCATTTCTGCTCAATTTTTCCTCCACCATTCATTATTAAAATAAATTGCTCTTGTATTCAGCTCAGCTGCAGGCAAAATACTTCCATTCCAGGTGTTTGTCAACTTTTAAAATCAATTAAGTTAGTTGACAACAGGTTTAACTATTTTGTTAATTATGACTACAAACAGTTTTTAAAATAATGTTCCCCCCCCCAAAAAAAAAAAAAAAAAAGTACCCAGCCCTTTAGAGTTACAAAAAACCCCAAACAGTAATAAATGTCCACAGAAAAAAGAACCCTTCCTTGATAACTCTCATTGTTAAAAAGGCTCTAAGGAAGAAATCCATAAAGAAGAAAATCCAGTGACAGAACAATTCTCTGGTTTTCTTTCAAAGTCACATTGGAGCATTCTGTCTGTTCATTTCAAAGCTGAAAAATATATTTTTATCAGAGTCAGCTGTAAACTACAGTAACAATGATTCAGCAAATAGCATTCTTCCTCAGTAAATTCAGAGCTGAGATAATGATAAAGAGTAATGCTGTCTATCCTAAGCACAGAGGAAATGATCTTTTGCAAATAGTTGTAAGTGGATTTTTCACATGACATTCTTGTTCTTTGCATCAATATTTCCATCTTTGCCTTTCTTCATATTTTTCAGCATGCCCCATTCTTACATACTGCAAAGCTCTCTGAAACAGGGTCTTTTCTGTTCTGTTAAATAGCCTTACCAGAATGTGCAATAGTAGTAGAATTTTTGTTAAAAGTTTCTCTGTTAGGCTATAATGTGTTTGGGAAAAGTACTGAAATATTCCAATGTAATCAAGATTAGCAGGAATCAAAAACTGTAAACTTCCATTCTGTGCAAAATTTTAATGTTGGGAGAATATTTTCCTCCCAATTTTCTTCCCGTTTGGATGAGAAACGCTTTTTTCTGAAGTGAAACTCAACATTATTTTTAGTTTGAGCCTGTTAAGCATTTATTTTCAGCATTATTTCAATTCATACATTTTTATATCAGAATTGTAGTTCTAATACTATATTAGTATAACCAGTATTAGATTTTAGGAACATAATAGCAAACATAATGTACACATACATCATCATTAGGAAATAAAAAAAAATGGAATTGTCAAAATGAAGCATTTTGGCTTGATCAAAACATCATATTTTGACTTCACATTGCAAAAATTCCTCTAAATTAACGACCCCCTGCAGATTATTTAGATCACACTGAAACTGGATTTCTTGATGAACGATTTCCATCAAAAATGTTATCAAGTAGGGCTAGCAAAGAGGCAGCACTATAAGGTCAGTCAAGTGCTTAGCAGAGCTTTTTATTATTTGGTTGAATGTGCCTTATACGGCCTGGCTAACAGTGACAAAGAGTTATGGTCTGTTCTTACTCCTTTCCTCTTATCAGGCTCGGGCAGCTAACAGTAGGATGACTTAGACATATTTTTGTAGTATGTACTCCTCTAAGCAACTTTAATGCTTATGTAATCTAACTCAGCAAGATCAGAATTTTGATTTTCAATTTCTTACGTGAATCATAGCAGAAAAAAACTCTCAAAAATAACGTAATTTACAATTAGATCGTGAAGAATCCTTAGTGTGGTCAGCTGCATAGAGATACTGTGATTTGAAAATATGATGAGAATACTCATGTCTATAAGTGTTTATCCAGGCAGTACTTATAAGAGTAAGGAATGCATTGTAAGGTTATAAACCTGGGTTTATATAGTTTTCAAAGAAATATCACCTGTGGATTATCTTTCATTCAGTAATACTACAGAGCTATCCTTGCACTGATAGAGAATACATGACAGTTAAAACATTCAATATTGTTTATCATTAAAAGTTGATGGGACAGTTTTGCAGAAAATAACTCATTAATCATAACTATGTCTAAAGTCATTATCCATCCCTAATAATTTTATGAGAAAAATTATACTTATTTATTTTACAAATATCTGTGGACTGTTTCCTAGAATTTCACATAAGTGTATTTAAGGAAAGGCTTATGAGGAAAGCTTACACTATGAAGCAAAGGTGAGGTAATATTGCAATATATGTCTGCATTTTGCAAAAAAGAGAACAAATTGCACTAAAAAAAGGATTGCATCATTGCTTTTTACTTGTTCCTCAAAACTTAGTCCACTGTTTACAAACTTTGGCCAAGCAGACTTTATAATAATCTATATGTTAGTTATAATTTTCAATAAACAGCATTATGTGATGAAGATGCCACAAAGAGTGGAATTCCAATTTTTTTACAGAATTTGTGTAATGTGGGTGGCCTTTTAATGACTGTAGTTTTCAAGCCTCTAATGTGAGCAACATCTTTTATTAGATTTTTTTCAAGTGTAAAGTGTTTGACATTCGATGCTTTTTTACTTGAGTATCTGAAGGTAGGAATGGCTAAAAAAGTCTATAGATTTACACAACATCTTGTGAAGAATCATTTGTGTTGCTTTAACTGAACACAAGGTGATGGGGGTTTTCATTTTTTACATTATATTATTTTAAGCATAACAGCATTATAGCATCAGTTGGCCTGACTCGGTCTCAAGGGAGGTGTGTTGCCTACCAGGGGCATGGATCAGGGATGTTGCAGAGAGGCTGCCTGCTCTAGTAAGT